>DF362586.1:25757-41320 GCA_000787875.1 Solanum virginianum | reverse complement strand
AGTGACCAACTTATAAGGTTGAACCCAATCCCATTAGTATGAGGCCTTTTGGGAGATGCCCAAAAACAAATCCGTGAGGGCTTGGCCCAAAGCGGACAACATCATACTAATGCGGGGTTGGGGTGTGGGTACGTGCGGTCCCTACAATTGTATCATGGAAGGAATAAGTCAAAAATTATACTGTTGAAAGATGTAAATTATATTGCAGTAGACTTGTATCTTGCACACCTATTTATTTATTTTTATTTAATTTTATTTTCAATTATAATTTATGATATATTACCAATAGTATATGAGAATTTAGTTCGAATGAACCATAAACTTAAGTTCTGTAGTATTTTCTTAATAGAAATGACAATGAAGCGGGGCAAATTAAATCTCATCCCACAAAATTTTCAGTCCATCCCATCCAGCCTTGCATAATTTGCTTTACTTCCGAAAAGGATTGGGGATAGTTTTAGTTCTTGAATTTATTTGTAGTAAAGTATTCTTATGTTGTGAATTACTTAACGATATCTGCCATTCTTAAGTAATAAGTAACCAATTAATTATGGTTTCCATGGGGCTAAGTAACTATTCCCGTCCATTTCTATTTAGTTGTTGTGATATAATTTTTCAAGGGTCAGTTTAATTAAATTTATGTTAAATTAAATTATTTTAATTTATTTTATTAAATAAAAAATAAATATTTTAAACTATAAATATTTTTATACTATATGATAAAGAATACATGTCAAAATGTTAGTCTACATATTGTTTGACTCTAAATAAATAATTCTGACAACTAAAAAAGACTGAAGAGAGTATTAATTATCCCCACGTCTCATTTTAGTTGTCAATTATATTAAAAATAGTTGTCAATCTAGATAATCAAGAGAGAATTAATTATCTTTTTTTAACTTTTCTTTTACATTAGTTATTCTATAATTAAGAGGTATATATATAGATAATTTTTTTTTTCTTTTTCTAAAATATATTTTATCTTGAAAAACAAAATAAAGGTCTCGCTTTAAACCATCAATAGTGTTGAGCCGCCTCTGAGACACACAAACATATAGAGTATATTTACCACTAATCTCAATTTTTTTTCTATGTGCTAAGATCAAACAATATCATATAAATTGAAATGGAAAAGGACCTAAAATAATGCCCCTCAACTATTTTAATTGGTACAAAATTATCATTCACGCACCTTTTCAGTCTCTAAATATCTCTGACATCAATCTTTTAATTCAAAGATACCCTTATTTCTGACAATCAATACTCATAAGGTGGATGGAAGATATATTATACCAAATTTCACTGTCTAAGGACATTTTAGGTCTTTCTCTATTAAAATAATTTGAAATAACGTAATCTATGGTCTCATATGATTGCCAGATTTTGGATTCTATTGGAAATTGAAAATAAAAATAAAAATAAAAATGCAAAAGTCTTAAAAATACCACCCAACTTGTCCAAAATTATTGGTTTCGTCCCTAAACTATTGACAGACCTAAGAACACCTTCCAACTTGACAAAACAGGCTCAATTACACTCCTCTCATTTGGTGTGTTGTGCACGCGCCACACTTAGATTTTTTTGACCGATGTGGCATACATATGTATATTTATTCAACAAAAAATAAAGTAAAAATAATTATTATTTCTGAAAAATATTTTTTAAGGAAAATATTTTTCTAAAAAATGAGTTGATTTCTAACTCATTTTCTCATATTTGATTGGTAAGTAGAAAATATTTTCTATTGTTTGGTTAATGAACGAAAATACTTTTCTAGAAAAAAACCTAAGGTCATGGGATGGAGTAAAAATAAAAATTTTAAAATTTAATTTTTTTGTAAAAATAAAATTTTAATTTTTTTTGTATGAGGTGGGGATGTTTGGGTTAAAATTTTCAAAACATGAATTTTTTTCAAAAAATAAAATTTTAATCTCATTTTATTTTTAAAATAATAATAATATTTTTGGTAAAAAATTAAAGGAAATAGTTTTCTTTGAAAAAATTAAAAAAAAAGAACTGATGTGACTTATTTTTCATCCTTCCACGCGCTAATGTGGCGAGTGCAAAACACACCAAATGGGAGGGGTGTAATTGAGTCTGTTTTGTCAAGTTGGAGGATGTTCTTAGGCCTGTCAATAATTAGGAACGAAACTAATAATTTTAGACAAGTTGGAGGGCGTTTTTAATACTTTTGCCAAATATAAAAGTTAGTTCTCTTCTTTCTACCCTTAGCCCCATCCCACCCCACCTCCTCTGCTTTCACTTTTTTTCTTCTTGAATCTTGTCTATTATTTTTTTAAACTTAAACAAGGAAGAAAAAAGAAGAAAAATAATGATGAATTCATATAGGAATAATTAGTTCAATTGATGGTGAGATAGTTAAGCAATTATATAAGTGTCAATATTTTTCTTTTTAATGTAACCAAAATTCAAAATAAAAGAATTAAAAGAACCTTTTCTCGTATTCTTATTCCCACTCTACCATAATAATAATACAAAATTAAAAAGAATATGAACATGAAAGTTCTTTTCAAATTTGAACCCCCTATATCCTAATTAAGAATAAAAGGTTAAAAAAAGAATAAAAAGAGGAAAAAAACAAAGACAATTGAATAATTGATAGAAAATTTTATATTAATAAAATATAATAATTTTTTTTAGAAGGACAATCAGATGGAGCGAGTATGTATTTTAGTTGGATTCATAGTTATGAGTCGGATTAATAAATTGAGGGTTGATTTAATATATGCCAATAGGAAATTATTATGAAAGTAATACATTTTTGAATATTATTTTTAAGTATGTTCGGTCAAAATATGAATCATATGTTATTTTTATCATTTATATGAGAAGAGCCTAAATTTGAACCAATCAAATTAGATAATAAAATAAGTAGATATTTAATGATTTTAATTTAGGGTAATTGTTAAAAGTAAGGGTAAATATGAGTCAATAGGTTAATATTAAGGGTATTTTTGAATTAAAAATTAATATCATGGATATTTAAGAGTTGAAAAGTAGATTTAAATAGTTTTGTACTAATTCAAATAGTTGAGTAGTAATTTAGATGTTATGTTCCTTTGATGCTTTGGTAGGCTGTCCGTCCAATTTCTTGGTGACACCACTAATTTTGAGGCTATTTGTTTCTTATGGGCAAAGAAAGATTAATATACTAGTTAGGCAATGTCAAATGTTCACATAAAAGAATGTGTGAGCTAAGTACAGAAATTAAATATATATAGAATATCTATAGTACTTCATACAAAACTCATTTACAAACTGATTTCTGATAATAAATTGACCCTCTTGCAATTGTTTGTTGTTTAGACAATGTCATGACAAAGCCAGGGGCTTATTTAGAGCTTGATGAAACTGAAAACCAAAACAAAAATAGAGTACTCCGTTTCTTTTTACACTAGACAGTTTGCTTAAGAAAATATTTATTATGAGCATTTTTTTCAATATACTCAACATAATTTCGGAAGTAGAGTGTGTATATGAAGGGTAGAGTGTACAGATTTTATCTCTTCTTGGGAGGTAAAGAGGTTGTTTACAATATGTTCATGGTTCAAGAAAAAACATATCAAAGCAAATATTAGGAAAGTATGATAAAACATTCTGGAAAAAAGAACATAAACTCAACAAAATAGTGTGATACTCGAAGTGCAAGAACAAGATAGGAAAATTTAACATAAGTTGGAGGACAAGAAACTATATATTACAACTACTAGTAGCTAGTAAGGAAGGATACATAAGAGAACGCTCTACTACGTACTAACTTTCTACCTAGTTGTGTCTTCCACAGTAGAACGCAATTGCGTCTTGTCTAATTACGTCTTCCCAATTCTTCTTTGACTTACCTTTATGTCTCATGAAGCTATTCATATATATAACATCTCACACCTTGGCACTAAGGTATCCATGCATCTCCTCGTCACGTAACTACTTAGCCCTGTTTCTGCATCTTGTTCTGGATATCTCCATTTTTAATCTTATCTCCCCTAGTCGCGACACATTCACCGTATCATCCTTATCTCAACAACTTTCATCTTCTCAACAACAACCCGCCCCGTACAACATAGTTTATCTTACCACCTTAGATCTGTAGAACTTACCTTTAAGTTTTGATTGCATATTCTTATCCATTTATGACTTGTCTGCTATATCCTAGGGTTGGTATTCTTTTTAGTCGTCAAGATCCTCTCTTGCTTTATGTTGAGTTTGTTAAATGGTAATCTTCTCGTGATATCATTATCAATCTCCCAATTTGACTTTCTCTTTATGATTTGGATAACTTGTGTACCAAGCATTACTTTCATATCAGTCAAATATCCTATTTTGGTTTTACTCAGCTCTAATCTTTAGACCATAAAATTTGTCTTCAAACCTTCATCTTAAGGTTATAAGAACTATGTCATCATACATCATGGATTCCCCCCCCCCCCCCCTCCCCGCCTTGTGTACCAAGCATTACTTTCATATCAGTCAAATATTCTATTTTGCTCTTACTCAGCTCTAATCTTTAGACCATAAGATTTATCTTCAAACCTTCATCTTAAGGTTATCAGAACTATGTCCAAAGAATTGATCTATGGTGAAGTCTCATCACAATTGGAAAGTATTCCCTGTTTGTTTTCTTCCCTTTGAATTCTATTAAGAGACAAAAAGACCAACCACTGAAGGATATGGTGTAGAGGTTTTGAGGTCCAAACCTGAGTATGGAAAAATCTCTAACTAGGTCGTATGCGGCATGAATGCAAATTAATCAACTCTAATACAGGTACGGACATTGAATGAAAAAAAAAAAGACACAAAAGACCATGTATGGCCAATATAAACTTTCTAATCCCTATTATAGCCGATTACAATTACAAAAAATACCAGAAGGATAATGAATTGGAACATTATATTTTCCTAATTAATATCATTAATATATGATAATACATCAAAATCGGACAAATCTTGGATATTATCCTCTGGTTGCCTACTAATTACAGAACTTGATGGCTGCAAAGAATGCAGTTTGCCTGCTCCAAAGTCATCAAATCCAAAAACATTCAAGTTTTTCTCTGAATTTGTCTCTTGAGGTTCTTTCATTGGCTTGAAATCAAATGGTTCCTCTAAACACTTGAGAAAATTGTAAGCTTCATCATGGTTCTCTGGCAAACGAAAGGCGTCTGATATATTTGTTGCTTCCATTGACCAATCGTCTTCCATTAGACAATGCTCTATGTATTCTAGACGCATACGAATATCTTCATTCAGGTTTTCAGAACACCTCAAATCCAACGGTTGTTCTTGCAATATGTTGTTCGAGTAATCCATGTCCTGTAACACAATTTGATCGTCAGGCCTTGGTTTCACGTCTATATCATTGAAGTTGAAGTTTTCCAAATCAATTTCTTCTTCCGTTATAGGTGTCTCAACTCTAACACAAGAACTTTGAAAAGAATCTTGATTACTGCAATAATAACTTAAATCTGTATTTACAACCACACCATCTGATGATTTCAAATCCGATTCAATTTCATGCTCAACAGATGATTCAAGTGAAGATGTTGGCGTAATGGAGGAGTCAGAACAATCAGGGAAGTTAAGTAGGGCATTGGATCCATACATAGCCTTGGCAGCTTCATCATAAGCAACAGCAGCCTCATCAGCAGTGGAGAAAGTACCGAGCCAAAGACGCTTGCCATTGCTCCTATACTTGTCACTAATATATATAGGCTGGCGAATTTCAGCGACCCATTTACCCCAGGTCCTCTGCCTAACTCCTCTGTATTTACAACTCCAATTCTCAGGACCGCCTTTGCCTTGCATACAACGTTTTTGTGATCCATTAGCACCCCATTTTCTCTTCTTCTTCACTTTCGCTTCTTCATCTCTACAATGAACCTCCTCCTTAAAATTTTTCCATCTTAACAAAATCTCCTCTATCGAATCAGATCCATTACGCCTCCGTTTCCTGTTTGAAAAAAAATTCATGAAAAATATGAAATACTACTACAAAGTTGGCCAAAAGAGAAGAGAAGAAAATCACCTTTGGGGAATGTGAGAAGACATCAACGATATATATATATACAATTTATAAGAATATAAATAGATCTGTTGAGTGTAAAAGTTTTGTGTTTTGTCTTTGGCCAATAAATTATAGAGTAATTTTTACGAAGATTCTTTGTTCTGTGGTATATTTATATGTTTTTTTTCAAATCCTTTTCCTAGTCGAATTGGGATTCATAATAATAAATACAAATAACGTGTTTTTCTTCTTTGTTTTTTTTGGTAGCGTGTGCGGGTATTTACTCCTCGTTAAGTAATGAATTTAATTTAGGTTTTTCCTTGGGGACTAAGTAACTATTAATAAGGAGATGTTGGAAATTGACTTAATTCATCGAATGAATTGATTGTAACGAACTGATATTTAGGTTGATTTTAAATTTGATAAAAATAAATGGAAAAAATATCAAATTATATACATGAACAAATTTATCTATATCTACACTATATTAAATATTGTTTAAGCTTTTTGTCCGAATACTCTGTTTTAGATAAAATCATTTTTTCACTATTTTTTTATTTATTATTTTATCTTTTATTTATTTAGTTTCAATATTCTTTTTGGATTAGAATTTCTTCATATTTAGAATTCACTCTTGATTTAGGACTATTCTATATAAATAATTGTTTAGGCTAAGAAGAAAAAAAGAAAAAATATTATTGTTTTTCTAATATTCGATTTTGAAATCAACTAAAATTTTGAAGAAAAGAGTACCTAATTGGACACATTAAACTATATTTTTTTTCATTTTTAAAAAAAATTAGAATGGAGAGGGGATTACAACGTGGGGAATCGAACCCTCACTAATAAAATAGGAGTTCAGGTAGCCAACTAACCGAGCTACTAAGATTATTCACTACTCTTTTTATATTTACGAGTCTTTTTTAAATTAAATTTTAATCAATTAATTATTTAACTCCTAACTATTCAAACTCCAAATTATTTCTTTATTTATTCATAAAATATTAACATATCTCTATATTATAAGTAATTGAATTGATTTTTTTATTTTTGAATATTCTTAATAGATTAAACTATTGCATCAATTAATAGTATCTATTTAATTTTGTTTATATGAATATTTTATTATTTTAATGACAAGTACTATATATTTATATATAATTTTTAGATTGACATGTGCAAAACACGTACATTTAACTAGTATGTTAAAAACAATGAACACTATTCTCTTCGTCCCATTTTAGTTGCCATATTACGCTTTCGAAAGCTAATTTGATTAATTTTTAAAGTTAAATTAGATTTATAAAGATTTAGATATTCAAAAATTATAAGAAAAGTACTATCAATTGCGATTTTGTTTTTATATCTTAAAATGTTAATCAAAATTTAAATAATTTGAATTCTAAAAAAATAAAAATTATGACAGCTAAATTGTGAGGGAGAAAGTATAATATTTGCATTAGGTTTGGTGATGGAAATAACCATAGGTCAGCATATAATTAGCACTCCAAGGCTCAACTTCACAAACTATTATGATGGAGCTCTATTGTTTGTTGTCTTTCATGTTTTCTATTTAATTCGCCATCTTTTAAATAGAAGTTTTTATCAAGTATCATAAAATTATGCATGATATCGTGTTTATAGCTACAGAAATAGTCAAATATATAAGGTTTGTTTTAAATAAATGTCAAAAGTCTTTTAACTCTTTTTAAATTATCTGCCAAATTAACACTATCACATAAATTAAAACAAAATATATTTTTAAATAACAGGTAAAAAAAAGATATTATCCTTTGATGCTTTGGTGGGCTGTACTGTCTATTTTCTTGGTGACCACGAATTTTGTGTTTTTCTCGACTCTTTGTAGTCCTCTAAAGATCTTTCAGTTTCTACACCACAATTTTGCGTCAATTTATTTTGTGCACAAAGAACGATTAATACAGTAAGATAATGCCAAGAGGTCAACAAAAATAAAGATTAGTATTGTAAGGCAACAACGAAAGGTCACCAAAAAATGTGTAATTTACTTGCGCTGTCGAGAATAAGTAAATTTATAACGTCACAAGTTAAAAAAGAACAAGCTAGGGATATTTTTAGATGAATAATTAAAGAAAAAGTATTACCAAGTCATTTTTCATACGTTATTATTATTATTATTTTTAATCATTTTCTATTTTAGCTAATCTGGCTCCCCAATAGTGTAAAGATACAGAAGATAACGTAATAATGACAACCAAGAGAAGAAGAGAGAGTAATTCTTGTGGATTAATTGGGGCTAATTTAGGGAACAATTGCTATGGAGTTAATATAATAATGTGTATATATATCATTGTCTCTTACAATGGTAGGAAGGGCAACATTTATCGAATCGTCTTAACCTTAACTGAGGATAAAATTGTGATTGTGTAATAATTTGTCCCATTATTATTAAAAATATCCATGATAACAGATTCAAATTTTAAAATTGGTATATCTAATTGAATTAAGTTGTGATCCGTTTCACCTTGGCGGAACAAAATTTTCTGTTATGTAGAGAAATTTGGAAGGGCTGCTTTAGACCACCGTATCAGTCCTTAGTGTCATGGACTTAAAACTCTTGCTAAGACTCCCATACAGCACTTGTCAATTTTCTCACAAGATTAAGTGACGGGTCCTGACATTAGGCTGCTATATTAGAGAATGGTACCCAACAGTCGCCCCTACGAATTTTACCCTTTGTTGTCTCCTCAAAAGAATGCCTAAGACTTTTCAGAGAAAAACTTTGATAACAGTGATTTGGCATCCAGATAGGGTATGATTTATGCTTGTAGGTTGTTAGACAACATGTATCTAACATAGATTTATATGTGAGAATCATGAATATATAGGTCTACCGATAGATGAAATATAAAATTTAGATAAAAGAGATCTAATTATGTATTTATATAAAATTTTGATGAGTGTTTTGTATTGATATGACTTTGTGAATTATAAGGTATGACATTAGAGGAACAAAATGAATTTATAACGTATGGAATAGGTTTAATTACCATTAATTATTGGATACCGAGTCCTTGCTAGACTAAGGGGAGAGGAATTTGTAGGTTAGGATTATTGAAGTGTAGACTCACATATACTCCTAAGTTGAATGCTTATTAGTAATTGATAATATGAATTTGAAGGCTTTGAGACTGCAAGTGATTTCATAATTTGAATGTTAGACATGATGAGAAAATTGTTTTGACATTTCAAAGCCTGGCTAGGCGTTGGAAACCAGGTCCCCTTCAACTTCTGGATGATTGTTTTGGTTCAATAATCCATCTTAATCTGAATTTACTTCATTCATACACACATTCTCCACACTCACTAATTAGGATGTTATAAATAAAAAAGACTAATCTGGTCTCTAATTTCTTATATAATAGCTAACTAGGGAAGGCAGTTGTGCTATACTCCTAGAAGAAAGTAATGAGTCCTGTTAAAATTATTGCCATATGTATTGGAATTCTTTTCCCGAATTTTTTAGTTCATGACACTTTTTTTTGTTCACTCACCTATGATTAAAATACTTTAAACACATACATATACGAAGGTTTAAGCTTCTAACAAACTCGTTACAACGTTGGCTGAACAATTACCAAAGCTCACAGATATGGAATAGTAGGAAAATAACAATATGAAGAACAAACAAAAGTTCATTTCATCACAATATCATAGAGGAATATGAGGTAGGTCGAACAAGTATGGGGAGAAAGTAATCAAACAAGATATTGCCAAAGTGAAGGTCACTTTTTATTACATCTTTCTTGGTAATACTTGGAATGATGAAATATTGTACATCCCACCTAACATTAAAAATCTCCATTTGACCATTTTCTTTTATTCATGTATAAACATTAGGAGTAATCTTTTTGCTCATGATCTATAATTATATGTATACTTTTATCTTTTAAAATTGAAACATTTGGTAAAAATACATGCACATTTATTATTATCAACAACTAAGAAATGAATTAATCAATGATTAGACACGCCTTTGTTACTATGGCAAATTACAGAAACAAAATCACCAGCAGATCCTGATTATACATTTCCATATTAAAAAAAAAAGAAGAAAAACAATTAATCGAGCTTAATATATTTTTGATTATTCTCTTTATCAACTAATAAGTTTCAATTACCTTGGACACCAATACGGCGTCGTAAGCTTCAAACCCTAGCGGAAACAGCGGCTGGGCCGGAAGTGGGGGCGCCGCCGGTCAAGAAAGAGAGAAACCCAGTTGCCGGAGAATCCTGCTCGTCAAGGAAAAGATCTTCCGGAACCCTAAAAGCAGCATGAGTACACACGATTGCGAGACCAATCATCAGAGCAGAAACAAGAACCGTTCCAACACTTGTGAGGAAAATCACAACAACGGTCGAAACAAGGAGAATCCCAAGCGTTTCCCTTTCAGAAAACTGCCGAGCAAATATAACCAAAGGCGGATCTGATGGACGGAAAAGGTAAAGAAAAAGCCAAGCAGCTAGGAGACCGGTAAGAAGAACAAGGGAAAATGGGTTTGTGATGAGAGAGAAAGCGAGGACACCAGCGAGAAGGGTAAGGTAATTGGTACGGAAATAGGAGTAGTTTTTACGGATACGGAGGGTAGCATCGGAAACGGATTCGGGTTTTGAGAAGGCGGAACGATCAACGAGTTCACCCCAAGGACGGCGATTGGCAAGACCACCTTGGACGGTGTCGTAGATGCGATTGATGAATGAAAGGAAAGCAGGGGTAGGACCCACAGCGGTGAGGGTTTGTTGGGTGTCGGCGGAACCAGCGGCGGCGACGGTGGTGGGGGTTTGGTTGTTGGAAATAGGAAGAACCGGTGGTGATGAAGCGGCTGCCATTGCTAAGAATTTCTCCCGTGAAATGCAGAGAAGTTTGGTGAATGATTTATGGCAGAGAAAAAGGGGATTTTGCTTGATTTATACGGTTAATCGGGGGAGTTGACTGATGGAGAAGGCGGATCCAATTTTTGTCGGTGGATCTGAGCTTCACCAGTAATCTCGTTTATATCTAAGGTATGTAATATATTATTTTTTATCGGGGAAATGAATAATCACCTTGACCCGAAGCTCTTCTCATTCACTTATTAAAAAACGCGGAATGATCTGAAAAATCTTTGTATTTGACTCCGTTAGTAAATTAGACCTTTATATTTACAATTTATCAACTGAACTCTTAATTTTATCTTTGATCATTGATCAAGTATATATGACATTAGTATGGATGACTTGCAAGAATGCGTTCACGCATTTCAAAGTGAGTGTGTCAATAATTTACATTAAATTTTTTTTAACAAATTTAAAAATATACTCTAATAAAAATGCACAAAAAAAAAAGAAAAAAAAATCATCTCCTTCAAAGCCTTCAGGCCCCTCCCTAACCCAACCCAACAGAATTTTTTCTTCTCATTTCACCTTTTCCTTCGATCTGCTTACCATTCTCATCTCCTTATTCTTCCTCTCAATGCCCTAATATCACTGTCCCACCTGTTGGGATGCAAACTCCTTTCACATCGATTGTGGAAAGAGTAAATGACCAACTTATAATATTGAACACAACCCCATTAGTATGGGGCTTTTTGGGATGTACCCAAAAACAAATTCGTAAGGGCTTGGTTCAAAGCGAACAATATCATACTAATGCGAGGTTGAGATATGGGTACGCGAGGTCCCTACAAGTGGTATCAGAGTCTAGGTTCGGAGGACCTGAGTGATGGACCGACGCGGGCTGAATTCTCGTTGTGTGACAAGACCAAAGATCTGCAAGGGGCCTTGTATCGAAAGTCTTCCTGTCAAGTAGTGGTACAGGCAGTGTGTCCCGTTCGGTGATAACGGCGGTGCAAAATGATTTGACAGATCAGATGATGTAACCTAACTATGTGGAGGTTTGCGGTAATGTCTTGTGTCGAAAGTTTTCCTGATAAGAAAAAAAAAAAGATAGTCGGGTGACGTGTCTCGCGGTTTGTTACGACGGTACAAGATGATAGCAGATCTGAAATCGATAATCGATGGAAGGGAAGTCACGGGATTGTGTGGTCAGAATTTAAGGGGAGGTTTGTTGGGATGCAAACTCCCCCCACATCGATTGTGGAAAGAGCAAATGACCAACTTATAAGGTTGAACACAACCCGCCTTTTGAGAGATACCCAAAAATAAATCCGTAAGAGCTTCACGTAAAGCGAACAATATCATATTAATGCGGGGTTAGAATCTGAATACGCGCGGTCCCTACATCACCCTCAAATACTTTCTCAAAATTCCTTTCTACATGACATGTCAACTAAGAATCTATTGATGTAAAGAAAAAACATGTTTTGTCATAAACATTAGTTTTTATTTTTAAGATATAAGGCTATAATTGAATGACATTTTAGAAAATAAAAATAAAAATAGTTGTACTGAAATCTTCTCAATACTTAAATGAGCATACAGAGAATTAACTGAAGAAGATGACTTATAAAAGGCTACAGAAACCATAAGAGGACAAAAACAAGAATAAACTCTTTGGATTTTTTTGTAGTTCACATTTACTCACTATCATTTGATCACTTAATTAATTCCATTGAAACATCACAAAATATACTTTTTCTATTCGAAAACATCTAGTCTAGATAATATTAAAAGGAAAAAGCTATTTTAAATTGTCAAACACTTTAGTAATAATGTTGTGTAAAAATAAAGCAAAGCTAGTAGTATTATTTTCGTTTACTAATTTTTGGAGATGAGCAATGTATATATGCTTAGTATAAATGACAGAATATACTGTTGGCATAATATCCGCTAATTTTTTTCAGAATAAAATACAGTAAAAGGAGGACTGTGAATTGTAATGAATAATGTACATTTTACTTTTTATTTGTAGAAGATAGCAAAGTATTGATAGTTTTTATTTATAGAAAAATGGGCACTGTAGAAGCATATTTTAAGGACGAAAAATGGATACTTTATTTAAAATTGAAGATTACTATTAAAACTTTCATGAAAAGCCTTGGTTGACTATTGATTCAATTCAACAGCATAATAGAAGAGATGCATTAAAAGCATATTGTATTTTACATACTAAGATCATAAAATATGTGAAGTGATTCTTTGCTCATTAGATCATAAAATATGTGAAGTGATTCTGCTAATGAGCAAAGCCATTGGTAATTTTCAGATAGGCATGCAACAAATATTGAACACACACACAGAGACAGAGGGCAGGGGCGAGAGAGAGAATAAGGATGAAACGATGACATGAACATGTAAGAGTGCTGATAGCTCAGACCTCCTATTCAAGACAACGATTGGATGATCAGATCATCAAAGGTTTAGGAGCAGGATAATCCCGACATTCACAAGGACCAGACATTCATCATTCCAAGTATTACCAAGAAAGATGTAATAAAAAGTGACTTGGCTGATACAGATCCAACCACATACATACAGTTCATAAGTGGCTCAAAGACGGCCAATTTGTGAAATGAAATAGAAATTCAGAAGGTAGATCCATTCCAGCCAAAGAAGGAACCCTGCGAAATAGAGCAGCAGTCATCAGTTCCCTCAGATTTAAAAGGACAAAATCCTTATATGACCGACACTCCTAAAGTAGAACATTATGTCCACAAATACTTGAGGAATCGGGAAGTACAAAAACTTCTAGTGTTCTTAGACAGTTGAAAGTTTATTTACGTGATCTAGTACTGGTGTAAAGCATGCAGACACTGTGCATATTCTTGACTTTGATGGGCCTAAACAAACAGGAAGAATGCAATGAGAGATATGCGGGGAATTCACTCATCCTTGATAGATTAAGAAGCCAGGTACATACCTTAGTGTCATAGAATTTCAGGAAAAATCGAGATTTGGGGATAGACAATTTGGTCTCAAGTATGTCAGCAATTGCAGCACTGAGTTTCTTGTTAACATCAGCATTTAAGCCTCCGATGGAGACCAACTCACCATAGGCAGCAGGCTGTTCTGTACCCCCAAAAGACATGGGAACAGATCCCTTCAACACAATCATGACATACTGCACAACAAAAGCAAACTTAATGTACTACAGAGAAGCCAACCAAAAAAAAGGGACAATAAAACATGTCAATTGAGCTTCTCAAGAGAGACCAAAGGCAAAACGTGTTGAGTGAATTGCTAAATTGTTCATAAGCTTAAGCATCTTCTACAAATAGGAAATTACTTTCTACTTGGTGAGACTTCCAAAGTCATCAAAAGCAAGTGACTAATTATCATGCAAAGTTAATAGCTTTCAGAACCTTAAATGCAAAGTCTTAACCCTGCAGAATTTCTAGAGCGAATTCTTCAGGGGCAGAATTACCTTAAAAGAATCATTGCTCATTACCTTAAAAAAATCATTGGCAGAATTACATACATACATACATACATACATATACATGTATATAGACAATTAGCAACAAGATTTTGAACAAAGCGCAATACAGACCATTTAGTCCACATAAGTTAAAATGTTTATTTTATGAGAAGTTATAGTAGATAAAGTTCAAGAAGACGTTGACAAATAAGGTGGAAAGACCAAAAGAGGTCAGCTTATAATCAGTGTCATCACAAATTTTGAAGGGTTTAAAGAACTAGACACCAACTTTGATTACTTGGGACCAATTGTGGCCAATATCAGTTCCTCTTAACCACCATTGCCCACTCCCCTTCACCGTTCCTTTCTTTCTCTTTTTTTCTTTAAAAACAAATAATTCTAAAACCTCCCTGCCACCTAAAGCAACCAGCAACCCTAGCAAAATCTCTCCTTTCCAACAGAACTTCTATAGGTTTGACTAACAGCAGCAACACAACTCTTTTGTCCTTCTTGCTCAATAGCTCATATATTCCAATCCTTGTCCTTGGCCTCATCTCTAGACCAAAAATTTGCTGGCCCGTTTACTGTAATATCAACTTCTCTTATCTCCACAATCTGATTTTTGGGGCTCTTGAAGTTTATTGTTGGTCAATTTCATTCTTGGGTTAATCGGTTCAGCAGAACAATACGGAAAGGAAATGAATAGAGAAGAAAGAAATGTGCACTTCATTTGTGTTTTTTTTTTTTGACAAAATCGCCAAGGATACGATGAATGGGAAAAATCACCTAGTGTAATTTGTCTCGGCTCGGATTTGAACCCGACACCTTCGGTGCCTTTCTTCTATTCTTTCTTTTACACATTACTCCGTCGAACTGATCAACAAGATCATAATATTGACCGACAATAAACTTCAAGAAAGAAATGGGCATTTCAAAGTCAAATACATAAACTTCACGAAAGAAATGTTCATTTCAAAGTCAAACTATTCTATGCTACTCATGTTTCCGTTTTATCTATTCCTTCCTATCCCAAATGATCGATCCAAGGATAGGAATATTCAGCACATTGTAAATATTTACTTCTTTTTCTCAAGCAGATAAATCCCGGAGGCCAAGTTGGCAGACAGGTCAAAACTCAGTGGAGATGTATTTTCCTTGTTCTTGATTTGATGTCTCCCTTTGTGATCCCGATTTTCATTCAATAAGACA
>DF362587.1:51326-66023 GCA_000787875.1 Solanum virginianum | reverse complement strand
ACTCATTTTCAAATGATATCCACATTGTTCACAAATATTCATTTTGGATTTCAAAAATTTCTTATAATTTAATCATAACAATTTTCGCATTGAACTCACAAATGCTTGTATTTTTTAGTTACCTCGAGATCATTAGAACTTTCTCTTATAGTTAAATCACTGCTCTTTGTGCGAGTTCGTCTACTGGAACCCTCGTTTTCACTACTATTTCGACTTTCACCACTACAAATAGCCCTATAAATTAAAATCGAAAAGACGGTAAGCAATTTCAAAAATGAATAAACCACCTATATTTACACATACAAATTTGCAAGTTGTAGTTTTAATATGAAATTTATATCTTAAAAAGTCACTCATTATCTAACATAGTCATTGAACTTTGTTTTATATCAATAAAATCACTCAATTAGGCCGTTGTATTAACAAAATCATTCAACTAAATTACAATAATAACAACAACAACATACCCAGTAGAATTCCATAAGTGGGGTCTGGGGAGGGTATAATGTACACAGACCTTACCACTACCTCATAGAAGTACAGAGGTTGTTTCCTGGGAACCCTCGTCTCAAAAACCCATAAGCAGAATAAACTCATTCAGCTAAATTAATTATATAAAAAAAATTAACATGGCAAAATATTTTTTTGTTTATTATATAAATATGAACCAACAAATAATAAAATTTTAAAAATTTGACATGATGAATTTATTATTTTTTATATTATGTAAATATGAGCCCATAAATAAATAAAATTTGTAAGCTAATTTATTTAAATAAATTTACTAGTACAAAACTATAAATATAAAATATAAAACCAAGAAAAAAAAGTGTAAAAAAATTTTAGGGATATTTTTCTCTTTATATATTTAATGTCATGATATTAAACTCTATGTATTACTAATACCACCAAATAAAAGTTATTAGTTAATACTCATGCAGATAGTGGCGGAGCCAGGATAGTCACTAAAGGGGTTCAAAATCTGAAAAAGTAGTCACACGAAATAGTCAAAGGGGGTTCAACATCTACTATATACATATTAAAATTTATTTTAACCATATATAAATAGTATAATTTTTCATCAAATGGGATTGGATGAACCCTCTGACAAAAGGGTAACTCTGCCCCTCCATGCAGAGTATATTAACTAATACATGGATTAATTATACATAGGTCTAAAATTTCTACCAAATATAGTATTAAATAATACCATACATAATACATACATTATTTCTCCTAATCCTCCTACCAAACGGCCCCTAAAAGATTAATTTATTACATTTGTTTTATTTATTAAGCCGCACTTCTAATCCATTGTAAAGTTTTTCATTTTAGTTAAATATATAAAAGAGAGAAGTTTAACCAATACTTCCGTTATCGTCCAGCGGCTAGGATATCTGGCTTTCACCCAGGAGACCCGGGTTCGATTCCCGGTAACGGAATCTTTTTTACATTTATTCTGAATGCCAAAATTAAAGATACTCACATTTAGTGAATACTAGTTTGACCAAGCTCTGTTTGGGCTTAAACTTTTGATATTTATTCTATGCCTCACGGATTGATCGGGGTTCAAGGGTTAAACCCCTATTACATCGTGACTAAAATTATAAAGGATAACTTCAAATATATAGAATAAATTAATTAATTTATAATAAATATAGAGTGATAAGATCTCCACACATTTTTACTCTCCCAGATCCCACTTATGAAATTTTGCTATTTATGTTGTTAATTATTCGGACTATAAATTTAACAAACTTTGACTTCAAAAGTTTGTCTCCAGGACGCAAGTGAGAGTCAAAAAAGTTTAAAAACACTCTTTTCTTCAAAACCATTTGGTGTAATTTCCTAATTAACATATGGATGTAATCAAAATGCAATGACAGAAGAAGAGAATATCTACACAGCTTCCCTCTCTGTTTGTAATTAAAGGTTTGGTCTATCCAGATTCTCAGAAATATAATCCAACTCCAGCTCTTCATTATGCTTTCTAATAAACTCTCACAATAAAAGATAATTAGTTTTAGTTTAAGTTGGATATTCCGTGTAGAAAACAATCTCCACTGAATAACCATTCTTGGAAACAAATAACAAGATCACATATCACACCAAAAGCTAGAAAAGGGTTAGTGAAATAATTATCATTCTCCATTAGTTTATCGGTCTAATATTTACTACTCTCATCAGAAATTCGTATTGGACAATCTGATGCAGAAATAACTGTACAAGTTCAAAATGATTATGGCATTTGAACTACCATTACCAACCCCTCTTGAGACACGCAGATTTTGACTAAATGCTAGAGACCAACCAAGAATAATAAAAGGGGCAAAAAAAAGGCAAGCATCTCCCTTTCTAACAGGAAAACCAAGAGAGCATATGACCCCAATTCAATCTTAATAAATAACCTGGGAGAATTTTTTTTTTTACAAAGAAAAGAAAGGCCTGCAACTTCCCCTTGCAATCATTTAAATGAAGTGAAGCCAAAACGAACTGCTGCATCTGCCCCTAAAGTTAGCTGGATCAAATTTCAGCTAACATGATGTTCCTGGCAAAAACTTGTGCATTTACAACCTCAGTATACACTGTCAATTACCGTCCTATGTACAACCAGCTTGAAGAGACCCACCAGTCTCCCACCCAAAAGCCAAAATCCCTCTACAATGACCGACAACAACATATGTGACCAACTTGTTCCCGAGCCCTACATCTGGAGCCACTAGGCACTTCCGCATGAAAGATCATATGCTTCATGTCTTCCAGGAAGCACCAATACACAGATCGTTCTGTTTCCTTAGATCTGTTCCAAGACAACAATCTTATCAGCTGTTACTGTGCAACGTGGAATATCACAAATTCATGTTGCTCCCCGAGTGGATTGAAACCATTCTGTTTGTCCTTTAATTGCCCTAAGAAGCCAAGTATATTTTTAGAATACAAAACACACATTACTAATGCCAGAATCACCCCCGACTAATAATGGTTTTCAAGCTCTCTTCAGATAGTGTCCACGAAAGTAAATGCCCTCCAGAATCTCCACTCAATAACTGTTTCAGATCACTAGTAAGGTGGAGGGCAGTTACAGGATGCTTATGAAACTTTAGTACCTTGTGAAGGATCAACCTATACTCTGGTACTCTATCCCCGAGTCCTAATCCTCCAGTAGGATTCCCACTTGCTTTGCTTTGGGCACTGTCCTTGCAAGAGCAATGCACCATTCTCCAAATTTTGATGGCTCCACTCTGGTGGCCTGAAATATACCAGTTAGTTTCCAGCCAATCAGAGAATGTGCAACCAGCAAGTGAAAGGATGAAGTCCGACGGAAGCTGTGATGTGTTGATGACGGCAAGGCAATCCCCATTGATGCTCCAAACACCAAGCATAACACCGGCAGCAGTAATAATTTCCCCAGTTAGATCATTCACATAAATTGCTGAAACAGGAGCAGGTAACTCAGGAAGCTGCCTAACAAAAACCATGGAGCTAAGGTCCCACAAGATAACAGTGCAGTCATCCGATCCACTCACAATCATCATGTATGGTTGACTAACTTGTAGGCATGTGATTTTGCCTGTATGAGCACAGAGAGTCTTCTCCAACTGCAAGCGCCTTACAGAGCGGGGTGTCTCTTTACCAATCCTCCAAACACAGACCAATCCCTCGTCAGCCCCTGTAACTAGAATGTGGCCATCATGACTAGCACTAGCACACTGTATCTGGTTCCCTCCATGAAGATTCTCATGAGTTGAGAGAAGCCTATCTTGATCATAGCTAATAAATCTCAAACTGCGGTCCGGAAAACCCCAGGCAATATATTTAATGAATGTTCTAGGCTTCAGCAAGGTATTTGCTCCTGCCACAAGAATTTTGTCACCGGATGTGACAATCTGAGATATAGAAGATGAGGTTTTACGAATCTCATGTGGAACAAGATGCTGAGAGTACTTCAAAGGGTGAGGAGGAAGCTTCCGATTAGTTCGCCTCTTGGAATGGGGTTTGAGGAATAGTTGTTTTGGTGTTTGCCCAAAGTGATTAATTTGGGCAAGAATTGAGGCTTTCATTGCTGGATCACTAACCGAGTCGATGTCAACACTGCCTTCATAAGTGTAGTGATAGAACACATTAACTGCTTCTTCAGCTGCCTGACAACAACACCACATTTACAACTTAATTTTCTGTTCAAAAAGAGAGCCATATCCAAAGGGGTAAAATAATATTTGACTCTCAAAATTCTTAAAAATCAAGTGACAAATGGTAAAAAGAATACATATTTATCTGGGAAAAGCAATGACTTGAAACAGAAAGAGGAATAATTGACAGCGAAAGAATTGATTAGTATTCCAAGCAATATATCATTTGGTGATTGGATAAAACAAAATCGCAATCAAAATTCAAATATAATGTGTAGAAGAAACCCATGTGGACTGTATGGAGAGAGAAATAGGAAAGCTTTTGATGGAACAGAAAATGATTTTACTCATTTGAGAAGTAACCTCTTATTCCTCATTTCATTTTGGTGCACCCATGAGGTTCCTATGCATACAAGATTGGATATCATTTGTAGAGCCAGATGCTTTTGTGAAGTTTCTACATTTTGGTAAACTTCTTGTATATGGGCGTTTGTTGCCCTTCATTAATAAAAATTTACTACTTGGTTGAGAAGAACATAGAAAGAACCTTGCATTCACATATGGATGCAATGACAGAAGAAGAGAATATGTAAGCACTTACTTTCCCTCTCTGTTTGTAACCAAAGATTAGATCTATCCAGTGATGCAAATTCTCTGAGACATAATCAGACTCCAGCGCTTCTCTATGCTTTCTAATAAACTCTCTAACACTGCCTTTAGACCATGGAGGTAATACAACATCGCCAACCTGGTGAAGAGCCATATGCTATTAGGATACTTATCTGGATCAACATGGAAGTAGTTTTTCTATTTAGACAAGTTACTTATCCAGAATGAAAAAAATATTATCTTCAGGATAGGGAGCCCCCTGCCTGCCCAGAGCCCTCACAGAAATTCCAGATCATTGAAGAGGAATCACAAACAGAAGAATTATCTAAAAAAGAACACAGAGAAGCATGACAAACCTTCTCTCCTGACTGTTTCTCACCAAGGTCAAGATCAAACTTATTCTCCAGGAACTCTGGCATATAAAAGAACTCCGGAATTAATTCTTTAACATCCGAAGTATTGCCTTTCCCTGCAGCACTCAGCCATGTGTCCTTTATATTATTGAAAAGCCGATCAGCATGATCAAATTGGCCACCCTGCAGCTTCTGATTTTCAATGCTGAAAGGAGGAAGGCGTATGAGGTAGAATAGGACAATTCCAGCACTAGAGTAGTGAGAACCATAATGGAATTTGGGAACCTCGGGATCATCCCAGCTCTCGTATCTGAAACATGGAGAAACATAAAATATAACAATCATGGAGAAGTTAAATGATGAAGGCAAATGATTCCAATATAATGCAAACTCAACAGAATTTCACCAACCTTTTTCTGAACTCCTCTTCACCTTCCGCTGTTTGACAGCCCATTGGTTTATCAAGACTACGGAAAGTTTGGGGATCTGACAAGTTCAGATTCTCACTCTCATAATCTGCTAAAATCCAGGGGAACACAGGATACTGGGTGAGATCACTATAACCACGCCCTGCGAGCGTGTTGAGGTGCATGAGGTACTGGAAATTGCTAATTTCACCATTTTGCCATCTCTTAGAGAATGAGTTTGCCATAACCTTGAAAAGACGGCTCCCTTCATTGCTATCTGGTTTTATGGACCCTGATATTGTCGTGTCCAACCTGTAAAATAGACAGTGACTTCCTTGAAACTCAAACACTTGTCAAACTTAAAAGACAACAAAGGGAAAGCACATATGAAGATTGATTAGAGGAAAGGGTTACTCAATTACGCACAAAGTCGGCTGATTTAACTGTGTTCTTTAATCACAAAAATAACTGACAAACTTGTACACCTAATCCATAGGAAACCGGCCACAACACTATAATTAATACCATCATAGCAATCCAGAAAGGAGCCATGTCGGTTTTCAGCTATGAATAATTAATCTTTGGTGACCTTATTGAAAAGTAATCAAAATAAGAATGGAACCAGCAATTCAATTGTTAGATGAGAGAAGCAAAAAACTTGAGCAAATTAGAGTAAAACATACATGGTGTTTCTGGGAAGATTCATGGCCACCAAATTCTTGAAAACCTCTTCTCTCTCCTTTTTGTGGAAAACCAGAAGATCATTGAAGCCATCCATGCTAAAGATCTCGATGGCAACCGGCCGAAGTTGATAATCACGCTTTAAAATCTCATGAACGCCGTCAAGCTTCCACATATGCCAAAGATGGGGCACATTACCACTAGTACAAACCTTTTCCTTTCCCCATGCACCACCATTATATGCCCATGCCCGTCCCCCAACATAGGCCTTTGTTGTTGCAGCCCAGGAAGAACTTGACTTTGAGTGGGAGTCCATGCTACATGAAAAATCCTTTTTTACACCTAACGCCTGATCAATGATAGAAAGATCATCTTCACATTCTTTTTCACATATGCACCCAGAGTCATCAATGTAAAAATTCTCAATGATGTACAACGATAGTTCTCCAATTAGAAATATGCCATCATGTTTATCAAGGCCAACCACTCTCTCACAGTTATATTTGTACTTTATTCTCTCGGAAGGTTCCAAATGAGGTCTAATCAAGTATTCACCATTATCACTTAGTTCCTTCTCTGGTTTGTCCTCCGGCGTTCTTGTTTCATCAGCTTTTAGAGAAGAAGATTGCCTGGGAGATCCTATATCTGACTTCTGCTGAACACTCTCAGTTTTTTTAATGGAAGCACTACTCGACTTGGGTCCATGTTCAAGAGCAGAGCTGAGACTTGTTTCATTGATGCTGCTATCCTGGTCATCATTCCATCCAGTTCTACTAGAAGTTGCATCTCTAACATCATCCGAGTCTTTGAAAGTTGATCCATCATAAAGTTCACTACTCAAAGAGTCCTGTTGTGGATTTTCACTCATGAGATTGAAAAAAATATCAGACTCACCATCAGAGGCATTAGTTTCATCCTCAGTCCTCTCCTTTGAAAGTTCTAGCCTTCCTAATTCAAATTGTCCAGTCAGAACATTTTGGATAGTGTCAATTGTTAATTTGCAACGCTCGAGCTTCTTGCGCATCCTATATGGACCTTCAATGGGGCAAAGCTGCCACTCAGGTTCTTCAGTATGAGAGGACTTAGTCAATGGAAAGATTCCTCGCTCATGGACAAGTTGTTGTAGATGAGTCTGCCACTCACTCTCTGCATGTAGCACCCACCCATATTTATCCTGGCGAATAACTCTTAGTTCAGTAGCCACTTCATCGCGAACCAACTCAAGAGCAATTCTTCGTTCATTTATCTGTTCCCAATGTCTTCCATCCAACTTTGAGATCTCCTTTAGTTTCCTCCCCATTTCTCTCTTACGTCGACCATCCATGCCTTTAATCCTCACTCCAGGAAACTTAGCTGACCCAGTAATATACTGAACCCACATAATGGCAGCACACTGTTCCAACACTTTATTAACTTCATGTTCAGAACTATGAAGCCATTCGAAAAATGCAGGTAAGTTTCCAGTTAACAGCTTGTCAAAACCACCATGAAGAACATCCAAAGGAGGTCCTTGATTCGGTTTAGAGACAAGAAAGTCTTCAAGTGCAGCCCTTCGGTGTACTAGGAGATACTTGAGAATATCAATAGCCATGTTCTGTGCATGACGCCTATGATCGCGAAGAAGAGAAATTAGATTTATGCAAAGACAGCAATTTAAATCAGTGTCAATGTTGCTGGGACAAAATATTATCCTTCTATTAGCAACTAGCAACTGTAACACCGTGCAAACATCAATTCCACTATCCTCCGAGGATGGGTTCAAGGGTACCCTTCTCTTTGGCTCCACTTGCAAACCTAAAGAAGAAAGTAGTTCATCTTCTCCAATGGTTATCAAGAACAATGGGAGGAAAGAGAATAAAATCATCCTGTTGGTGTTCTTCAGAATCGCATGTACATAAGCATCAAGTTGTCTACTTCCTCTACCAATGGACAGGATCCCTTTCCCAGTTGGACCAGCTTCTTCAACACGCCCATCCTTATTAGCCAACTGTAGCATAGACAACAAGAACTCCAAAGTCTTCAGTACACCAGCAGGCCGAGGAAAAGCACCCATATAAACTCTATCAACTATCAGCCAGCATAATGCTTCCAAGTTAAGAGACCAACGGCTCTTATCCAACTTTTTCTCATCTTCCTCATCATCCCGCAAAAGACGCCTTTCAAGGAAGTTCAGTAGTCTAGTGAGGCATAGACCCTGAAATACCAAAACAGATTCAGCATCAACATACAATGGAGCACTCTCCAAAATACCCTCGATGATAGGTACCGCCTTCACTTGTTCAGTTAACAAACCAGACAAAACTTCTGCCATAAAATCAAGAACAGCTGTAGCTCCAGCGGAGCACGGCCCTCCACCATACCCACAGTCATCCACCTCAAGAAGCAAATTTGAACCGACCACAAACATTGTGTTTGCAGCAGATTGTCCTTGAGAAGCAGATTTCATCTCAGGAGGGGAATCCAATTCACTGATAGATGCAGCAGACTCCATCAGGGGTGTTGATGTCATGTTGACTTTAGATTCACCTCCCAGCCAAGATGTCACCACTGGAGATATGGAAGAGGTTTGTGGAGTTTGGGAGTAGGATCTCTCCGACAATATAGGAGATTCAAACATATTAAAGGACGCTGAGCTCAGTGAATCAGTTTGCTGGACGGGATCTACTGTGCTTTTCTCATCACGGAAGCTAAGATGATTGTTGCTGGATGTTACAGCAGACACATGGTCAACGACATCATTCTCAATTGTTGCACCGGCTTGTGCTTCTTCCTGTACTGCTTTGTCAGAACCTGGCTGGGATGAAGTAACATCAATATCTGTTGTACCTACATTGTTCGACATCACTGGCATATCTTCAGAACTTGTACTAGTCTGTCCCTGAGGAAAGCTTCCCATACTTATAGAGGTCTTAGCCGACTGTTCCTGTTCATGAGGCAAACTAGAGAAAGTATTTTGGGAGCTGCTAGTTTCATCACCATCATTTAAGTTCTTCTCATCCACTGTTACAGAAAATTTTTTAGCCATTTTCACAGCTTGTGCAGCCCTACACATCAGAGAACAGAAAAAATGAAAAGCAAGCAAAGGTTTCCTTCAATAAAGTCAAATATAAAATAACTATAAGCATACAGGAAGGAAATTTTCAATGAACCTGACACAAGAAAAATAAAGGTCAATGCAACTTTCAAGAAAATCTGCTCTTCGGCAAACAGCTGAGAAAGAAAGACACATTTTTGCAAGATCAACCATGAACCTAAGGACAGAGGTAGCAGCAGCAGGCGCTGAAGCCTCGCCCCCCATCAGCCGTGCCGCATAAGTTTTGTGCATAAGAGCTTCACCCTGAAGCTCTCCAGCTATGTCAGTATTGTATTCTGCCAACTCTGCCACAACTCCAGCACTGATCTGGGAAAGGTTGCCAGTTTGATGGGCAAGCATTGCCTGCATAGACAACCTATCAAAAGTTGCCTTTGCCATAGCAATCACTGATTCCAACAACTCAGTAAATTTCAGATCTCCATAAATGCCATCACTTGGCATTAGGGCATGAAAGTCTAACATCCGAACTTCAGGCAGTCTTGGGTATACCGGCTTGCCAAAAATAAGACAGAACAGGATATAGTATATATCAGGGGAGTCATAGTAACTTGGAAGTACTCTTGCCAAACCTTGATAGCCTCCACTTGAGCGAAATTTAAGTGCAAACGTTGGAGAAGACACAAGGCACACACCAAGAAGAGTCATGACCCACCTCATACTTGTAGGATGTACAGCTTCATCTAGAAAATAAGTTATTAATTTTGATGAAACAATTTTGTGCCACTGCTCAAGCAAATCCTCTGATTTTATTGTCACCTGTAGATCAATCAGCATCTCAAGCAACATGTTCCTTACAATAACATGCTTCCCCATAGATTCTCTCATAATTTGATGTCGTGATGTCAACTCTGGTGGATCAAATGTCATGATCACAAATCTAACCACTTGCTCCAGTTCAGAGGGTAAGAATCCATCTTCCAATATAACACCTAACAATACAACTAATTTTTCTAGCACTGGTACTTCCACATCACCTCTTTGTAAAGTAACAAGTAAATGTTGAACAAGGTTAATTCTGCGCAGAATTGTCAGATTATGATTCCTATACCAATGCATTGAAACCAGATGCTCAAGGAAGCCCAGTAAAGCAATCTGTATTGGAATTGGGGCTGTTACCCAAACAGTCCAATCCAATAAAACATGTTCAACCATATCAGCGTTTGAAAGAACAATGCAATTAGATGTTTCAGATGGCATTTCAGCATTTTCAAGCTCAGAAATTTGACTCAAGGAATCTTTAGGTGCAGAAAAATCATCCATGTCTCCATGAGATCCAACTGAAGAAAACTCTTCCCGGAATTTGGACAAAGTAAGGTCTTCAAAGCTTCCGTCATTGACAGGTGTGGCAGGTGGCAGTGTCTTCTGGGAACTATAGATTCTCTTTGGTTCAGAGAAAGAGGCCTCACATGCAGCAATCTGGAAAAAGATTTCAAGCGATTGCATGTCAAATAATGGCATTCGCCGGTGCAAAAAGAGAGCAAGCAAATGGTATCCCCTGTATTGCTGCATGTCTCTAACATTCTGTGGATTTTGATGAAGAGCACAAGCAAGTAATGTCAAAGCCATGTGCAGCATGTCCCTTGTTTCAGCTGCTTCTACAAGAGCTAGAATAACAGCCATGCCACCAATGGGACGGATTGTCTCACCAATAACACAATGCTTGCAAATATAAACATCCCCAATAAGTCGTCCAAAGCGTGGTATACCTATGGATAATCAAGATTTAGGAAATCAAAGAGAGAAAATAGATGAAAATAAATTGTAATGCTCACTTTGATTTGAGAAATTTACCAGCAACAAGAAAAACAAATGTTAAATTAATCTACTCACCTCCAATAGGGGAAGCAGCAGCTGACATTGGATCAACCAGATTGAGCACAGAGAATGTTCCAGAAGCTCGAAGTAACTCTGTACTTGTCCCATCAAATGCAAAAATGAGCTTCTTACCAGAAAGTTGAAGGGAGAGATTCCCTAATTTGTCCAAATCCCAAACAAATCCACTTCGATCACAGCGACCACTCCCTGGCTTTCCTGCACTATCTGGCTTTTGTGTGTTGGAAGCCAGAGGCAAGTCAGAATCCAAAGAATCTAAAATTGCCATGCTGCCACCACCACAGGCCTGATTAGGAACGAATTGCAGCAAATCTGTGTCCTGGAAGAGACCCCTATACCCTCTTCCAAGAATATACATAAAGCAGATTGAACCAGGGGAAAGAACTTCTTCAAAAAGATAGCAAGATCTAAGCTTCCATGACAAGTCACTAATCCGTGCACAAGCAACCGGGGTACCAACAATCACCTGCAAAGACTTGCCAGCTGGAGAAGGAGAATATCCTAATCGACCTGTGTGTCTTAACTTTCCATTGAGGTAAACATAAGCAAAGCTAGACTGAAAGAGGCCAGCCAATGCATTTGGTTTGCTATGTACAACAGCGAGGTGATGCCACCTCCCTTCCTCCATTTCTAAGCCTGAAAATGACAAAGAGGAAGAATTGCTAGTTGCAAGGGTAAGAACACCATCCTCTTGAAGACGAAGTTCGGCATAAAAGTTGCTTGAATTGTCTACTGCTCCAACAGAAAATATCCTTAGGACATGTGGCCCATGATGCTGCCCACCTACGCCTTGCCCTTTAGTGTATCCGATTTTTGAAGCATCATTCTCCTTTGCCTGTGACTTGAATAAATTTCGGAACTGAAACCAACAAACAAAAGAATAACCAGCAGCAGGTGGCCAAGACCTTTCTCCCAAGGGAACTTGGATTGAAGCACTCCCAACCTTGCTCATGTTCATCTCGACAAATGGAGCTAGGGAGACATCTTCTGAGGCCATATCCTCTGCAAGAATCAACCTTTCCATCATATCAACTAGATAACGACCCGAAGTGGCCAGTCGCATCTGCAGGATGTATCTAACAAGCACTCGAAGTTCAGATGCAGATAACCTGCCATCATGACTATTGTTAGTTTATGTATCTGCACACTAGAGCAAAAAGCAGTTGGCAGCAAAGTAGGAAGCATTAACAACACACTTTAGGTGGAAAAGATATTACATATTCAAGGACAAACAAAAAGGTGTCTGAAAACAAAACAGGCATGTTCCTCCCAGAAATGGTTTTAAAGTCAGAACCTCAGCTCATTCATTTGGAACCCCCCATTTTTCTACTAGACAGAAAAAAGGCACCGACTCCCTACACTTGGAGGGATGGAAGGCTAGATAGAGTGAAATTTGTAGAGTATCATATCTTTTTGTTGATTCTTTACCTTCTGGTATACCCCTTGTATACAGCTATTTGGTGATGTGTATGAATGAAAATACCTTTACTTGATCAAAAAGAAGGATGGTTATGGTGATTGATAAGAAAGGGACCATGGACCTAGCTCAACCCCAAAAGCTAGCTCATGAGGTGAGGATATCCCAAGACCATACAAAGAGACAAAGTAATCCACATCCCACTGATGTGGGATAATTCAACACGCCCAGGCCTGCAAAGTGGAGCTTGGACAAAATAATTTGCGGGCCCAAAGCTTAGAACCAAGCATTGGAATGAGTCAGTCTCGGAAATCATGATAATAAATGGACACTGGACCTAACTCAACCCCAAAAGCTAGTCCATGAGATGAGGATTGTCTAAGACCATTTAGTAGACCAAGGAATCCACATCCCACTAATGTAGCCCTATTCAACAGTGATGATGGTGTTGACATAGCATAGAAGAGATTTCAACCAACGAGTCTTCCATATTGCATAACACTGGGTTAGATTTGACCATAAGGATTATATCTTCTTTTTTTTTTTTGAGAATTAGTAACTTTGTATTCTTCAGCATTTAAGGATATCCAGGGGCCCTTTTCAAAAAAGAACAAAAACCAGAAAAGTAATACTTACAAGGATCCTAGGAATTCTAGAAATTGATCAGAATCCTCTAATACTATCTGTTTACACCAAAAAAATAAAGATACAATGCAATTCCATTTAACCTTGTAAATGGAACTGGATATATCTTCAAAATTTCTTGTATTCCTCTCCTTCCACAGTGTCCACCAGATGCAAAGTGCAATTAGATTCCACATAATTTTGTATCTAGCTTACTCTAAGTCTTATTGATAGTACTACTTCGAATATTTAATTGTCTTTGTATTCAAAAAAAGGAATGAGCAATACCACTATCTGTACACATACATGAAATATATGGAGTACGTTAATTAACCTTTTCTTGGAAAGGTGTATGTTAATTAACCTTTGGTTGAAATACAGTAGATATGTGGAGTATGTTCTTTGCACAATTGGTTTATGGTCATTAATTTAGTATTCCTCACTAAGTTGAGACTATTTTAGAAATAACATATGCAAACTAAACTCCTGTAATATTAACACTAATTTGCACTTATCCAAAACCTGTCTCTGTATCCAACACAAGAATAGTTTACATCTTTATGACTTGGTCAATAGCAGTCGATTGTCATACCTGTATGCCCCAAGAACTTCAATGATATTCAAAGCGTGAGAAAGTATTGGCGATGACCCCGATAGGAAGGGGTAAATTGTTTCAAGGAGAAGTTCCACGCAACCTGACGAACATCAACTATTAATATGTGATTAGAACTAAAAGATTGACAACAAGTAAAATCTCTTCTTACCTACAGATGTAAGGTTTTCCTGGTTATAGGCGCTAGCACGAGCAAGCTTATCAACAAGGTTTAGTACCTCTAGTTGCAGCTTCGGAGTAAACAGTAACAAAGCACGCAAGAGCACCCTAACAGCACCAGCATTATACACACGTTCCATCTCAGGGACAAAAGTTCCAGATGGGGTAACTAGAATAAATTCAGTTGTTCCCTCGTCAGAGGCATTAGATGATGTGGCACCCTCTGACATCATGAATGGAGGAAGCACCATCTCAAGTGCGAGCTCCAACAATAGCTGTACAACTTGTCGTTCACAATCAACACTTATCAAACCAGAATCAGACAGAAGATCATAGAATGTCTGAGAAGATACGACTGCATGCAACTTTGTCCTGTTAATAGTGTTATCACAAACAGCTGCTGTCATTAGACGTAACAAGTATGTGAACACTTTAAAGTACATTGTCAAATTTGACTGATTTGCAGGTTCTCCATCACTTTGAAAACCATGAAGTGTGGTCAACAAAAGAGAGAACCCAGTGGCTTCACCAAAGACCCTCTGAGCTGAACTATTAACCCCTAGGACGCGCCATAAAGCTCCGAAAGTGTCACACTTAGCATCATTATGCAGTGTGTAATGAGCTCCCAAAGCACTTGTAATCATCCCACTTTTTGAAATGTCAACTAGTGCTCCTAACTCCTCCGGATGGGCCTGACAAAAACAGATATCGTCAAATTTTTTTTTTTTGCAGCAGATGTTCAAAACAAGACATAATCTAGGATCAGAAAATATGCAG
>DF362587.1:37794-51300 GCA_000787875.1 Solanum virginianum | reverse complement strand
CAAAACAAGACATAATCTAGGCTCAGAAAATATGCAGGGGAACCAATCTGACTTATATGACTAATAAAGGATATATCAGATATACACACCAGTATGAATAGTAATCTAATACTCCTACTACAGTACAAGGGAGGAACTTATAAGCTAAGAGGACTACACTGGCAACTAACTGCCGAAAAGGGAGATTGCCAGAAACTAAAACTTAAGAGCTACTTTGGAAGGCACCATGTTCTTCCAAGAATACCAAGCTACTTGAGGGTTAATATAACAGTTCAACAACCTTCATGTTTCCAAGTAATTTCCAGCTGTCTACAGCCTCTTCACACATGCAAAAGCATGTTGACAATCAAGAAACACGGTTCTATCAGCAGGAAACTTAAATTCCAAAAGACTTCATGCTAAGCAACCTGATCTGAAATTTTGCCAATGGTACGGTTCACGCTATCAACTAGAGAAGAACATGTTCAGAATAATACAAACAATATGCATCAAAGTAAGATCCATTAATTTTAGGGGAAATTTGAAAGTTTGGTAGCTTTAAGAATAGCAACTTATGGAACTAGGAGTTGTAAGAGAAGTAACTCTAAAGATTTTATATTAATATTTCATCAAATGCCAGGCACAAAAAATATAAGAGCGCTTTTGGTAATTATTACAAAATAGAAACTTCAGATTTTACCTGTGCAACATCTTCAATAATTAAGCATGACAACACCCTAAGAACACCTAGACGATGAATGTCAGATGCCAAGAGAGGGAGTATAATAGTCACCCCACTAGCTGATCGGAATGATGCTTGATTTACTTCTGCCTTCTTCAACAATGAGACCATACAGTCCCAGGCAACTCCTGTGGTGCCTTCAACTTCAAAAAGACGGAACTTCCCTGAGTTAGATTCCGCTAGTTTGGGTGAAGAAAGTATAGCATTCTTATTCTCCAAGTGTCTCTTAAAGCTGCTTGGGCTTGAACCCGATTTCCTCTCCAAGAGATTAGGGTCATCAGTATGCTGCTCCGAACCACAAAGAAACTTGTGTTGTTTCAGATCCTCCAGCAGAACCTCCAATACACCAACTTCCCTTAGAACTTTCTTGTATTGTTGGTCGAAGGATAAGAGCTTTACAAAGAAAGACAAGATTGTATGCTTCAAATCAGGTGTGATTGGTTGCTGCAACAAACAACAAAGTGAAAGCAACTCTTGCTCAGGTATGCAATTTACAACAGTCACTGCATATTCAAGTATCTTCAAAATTATCTCTTGCAAGGATGGTGGGAAGCCATCCATGTTGAGGATCAATAGAGGCACGGTCCGTAACTGCTGACAAAGCTGGTAATTGTCAAGATGGCTTGAAAATATTTTGAACATCCTGTTGAGTACTTCACCCTGTAGCGTCCTGCTATCAGCCTTCAGAAAAATGTCTTGCAACATCTGAACAGCTTCCAGGTCTTTAACTTTGTCATTATCCTTGTCCCAGACATCATCAACAATTCTGTCAGATGATGATGTACGACTTCTGCCATGCCCACCTGGCTTAACATGAGAAGCTTTTGAAGATTTTAAGCCAGAAGCACCAGAAGGGCCAGTTTGAGCAAGACTAACAAGTACATCAAGTAACCTAGAGAGTGTAGGGGACACATCTTGGGATGAAGCCTCCCCTCCTTTTTCCTCCAAATTGCTTTTATCCACATGATTAGCCAAATGTGTATCATCTGAAGTAACTCCTTGACCAGGAAGGAACTTAAAATGGGAATTCTGATCTTGACCCTTTGCGAGAATTAAAGCAAACTGAACCAAGAACTGATAACCATGAGCATTGTGGATATCCTCCCTAAGCCTGATACCACCAGCCTCTACAAGTCAAAGTTTTCTAGAATCAGCAACAAATAGGGACAAAAAATAAGGCTATGCAGGGATAAAGGACCCAATGGATTATTTTTTGGAAGTATAGTCTACAGAATCACATAACAGTGATCCAACAGTTTAAGAGGAAGTTTCAAGCCTTCAATAATCACAAGCACAATGGCTACAAGAAGTAAAAGCAAAAGAGTTACCTGGCCTGTACGACAATTCAACACACTCAAGAAGCAAGTCCACAATGCTCATCGTATAGGCAGGATCTCCACAGTCAGGATTAAAATCCTTAACAGCCAAGAGAAGAACTTTTATCTGGATATCAAAGATGAACATCAGTAAAAAAGTGTAGAGACTATCAAATTTCTGAGTACAAACAGTGCAGTGCTAAATGATAATAGCACCGTAAACAATGAAACATATAATGACTATACATCAACTTCTCCACAATATTCCAACATTCATTTTACAAATGGTGAAATATATTCAGCAAGTCGCCAGGAAAAAAGAAACTACTTCCTCACTCAAAAAAAATGAAAAGAGGCACATGACTCATGTAAATTATTTATGAGTATTTTGAGCACTGAACAATCCCGAAGTGACCTCTTAATTATTAAAATCAGAAAGAACAAAAGAAAAAGAGACTTCACACTAAATCATAGCAGTAAAACATCCAAGTTAATGCATCCAACCTAACAATCAAGCCATGGACATCAATGTTTCAATTAAAAGCATCATCAACCAAGTGTGCACTGTGGCACTACTAAATTGTGCATATTACCTGCTGACAAAACCCCCACAAAAAGATCAAGCGCACAAAGGCTTTAGATCTCTTGACAATTCCAAACAAGAGTATTTCAACGCGTTCTGAAGAAAATGCAGACAATAAAAGAACTTCTGAATATTAACCCACTTATTATCAGATATTAAGTCTCAGCATAATGCTGGGATAGCTTTTCTTGAATCCCAAAAGCGCTCAAGAAAGGACTCCAAAAAGTAATTTCTCAAGAAGCAATCACTACAAGGATTCTTTTTCCTTCGAGAACACATGTCTAGAAAAGATTCCCAAAATGTGATGGTTACATATGATGATTGAGACAAGCACCTAAGGGTAAAGATTTCCTATAAAGGACTTCTCAAAATGAAAATTTGTTGCATGGTTCCCAAGCCTCCTTGAGGAGAGACTAGAATTTATCCACCATAAGACAGGAATAACCCTTGCAAAGAAACAGAATATAATCATCAATGAAAAGATCTAAAATGGTTGAACCAAATTCTTATCCAACATCCCAAGAAAATAGCCTGCATTCACCTTTCACAAAGAACAAATTCCAAATCTAACTGAAAATAAAAGAGATATCCAAGTGAACTGTTAGTTTTCATATCCACAAACGAGATTTTTAAAAACACTGAGATTCACTTTGGATATTTCTTTCCATATTTCATGTACGCCTCAAATTTTGAACAAAACATAAATTTAACAGCATTTTATCAATTATGAAACAGCAATCCTAGAGTCTGGCAAAAGCTTGTAAATGCTCACGAAATTTGTGTACCACCTTCAGAGATAGTATAGATCTATCACATGATCTTATGCTCTGGATAGCAGGATACCTAAGCTGCTTTAAGCCTTATCTAACCTTATTCATAGATCTCCAAAGCAAAAAAAAGTCCACTTTTGGGAAGGACCAAAAGGTAACAAAAAGAACTCTATATGATTACAGCAATCTATCTCAACACATTATTAGCTAGAATACAAGTTAGAAAGGCATACCAAATGATGCTTGCGGATATACTTGGCAGTGCTACCATTGTCATTACCCAAAAGAAGACCAAGAATCTGGAGAGTAAACAATATAGAACCGACAGAGAATTAAGAAATGAAATTTCATCATATCATTCAAAAAGAACTATTCCCAATGCTTCAGCTTGCGAATCTCTTTAATAGCTGCAAAGATAAGCTTTACCTGCATAGCATGTCTGTGTAACTGAATGGTATGCAGTGGCACGAGTCCTTCCTTATACTGAGAAAAAGCAACTAAAGAACCATTGGCAACCATTTGAAAAAGTAACATAAGAGAGTTGTCTTCTATCAAACTTTGTGCAGCAGAAGGGTGGGCGGCTAATGCCTTCATAATATGCACCACACTTCCTTCAACCTGCGTGGATGAGAATATCAGACCTCTGAAAATTCATACAATTAAGCAAATGAAGTGACAATAATGAAATTTAGTTTCAAGAAGATCTGATCATCCTCAAATAAATCACAACTCTTGACAACATAATACAATGTTTTGCACTGCACAAACCGGAAAAATTCAAAAAGTTATAAAGAAGAAAAAACATTCACAGAAGGTACCTCAAGCCGGCGGCTCGATTCCATGTTATCCTGATTCTCCTCTGTCAGTATCAGTTCCTCATCATTACTAACTTTTTGCCTCAGATATCCCTCATTAGGACCAAGAAGAGAGTTGAGAATATGAATGAGACAGCACAAGATTCCAGAATCAAGGAGAGATTGTTTGTCAACAGGCTGTAGATACATATATATTAGTTACAACTGGGAAAGTCTGTTACATCAAAGAACTAAGTTTCTTCTCTATTCTCTCTCATGAATGTTAAGCAGCACTCCATCTCTACGTTGCTCAGACTTGAGTATGGAACTAAACGTCGGATTCTTCATCTCATGAGATTCGGGATATGGACAAGTACGGATACAGGTGATGGAATACGACCAATTAATGTATTTTTTTTAGAACTATGGAGTCCAAGCTATCTTTCATTCACCTCGACTAATTTCACGAGATACCTACCAACTCCACCAATAACAGGTTCGCGATAACTCTGTCCATCAAGGGTAAGACAGAGATCACCTAATATTTTTTTTGTTACCTAAAACCGCATTGCTCTCAACCCACGTTAATTGACCACTATGTCACACCCTTGGGTGTAGATTAATCTATATTACGACATATAAAGTATATACCTCAATTAATTAAAGTTATTGAACTAAAACTAGTAAAAATTTAAATTAGTTATAAACACCTTAAATTTTATTGATAAAGTATCTCACTTAATAGCAAAACATTCTCATAGTCACCTGGTAAAGGTAGGGATAAGGTCTACATAGATTTCACGCCTCCCTGAATCTCGTTTGCGGGACAATACTTGGTAGGTATGTTGTTGACAAATCCAAAAATCAACACACATACCCAATCAATCTATACTTCTCGGTCATATATATAGTCAAAGAATTCAAGGCAACTTGAACAAATCTAGTGTGGATCTCACAACCACACACAGTCATGTCGACATGGGTGTGGAGGGATTTTGTAGAGTCTGAGCAACATAATTCATATATGACTCAAATTTAGACTGCAATACCAAGTCACAAATTTCCTACCTTGATAAAAGTGTATATTTAAGATTGTTAGTTTGATGAAGATATTAACATATGCCAATGACATTTAAAGAAACAAATTGTCTTAGTCTAATTACTATGAAATTTCATTAGCATGAACTAAGAGAGTAAACAAAATATTAAGAAGTCAAAAAGGCTAGAGGACCTACACCAGAGACAAGGACCTCTATCGCATACAACAGACTTGCACCAGGCCGGATGCCATCCTGCTTAATATAATCAAAACACACATCCATAGATAAATAAATCAACCTAGGAACGGGCTCAGAAGGAGAAGAGAATTTCAGATATGAACAGAAAATTAAACCACCTTGGTAACTTCAGAGAAAAAATTCAACACTTTTTCAACTTCCAAAGATCTTATTTTGCTACTAAGTTTCAGCTTTTCAATATCTGTTACAAAAGCTCTTCCAACAACAAAGGAAAATATGTGCGTCTCTACTAACCTGTAAAAAGGAACATAGTACGGTTTAACATCCATATGCTGACCACAGAATAAAGAATATAAAATATCATCCGTGTCTCAGTGCATTTGACTGGGTTAGACTACATAATAACTTAACCACTGGCACCTTTAATTTTCATTTATTTTTTCAGTGTGGGAGATAGAGGTGTCGACAGCAGTGAGGATTCAGGTGCATGGAGTGGAAAATGAAAGTCAAAAACTAATTGCACAAACAGCTATAAGTACAACATCCATACATAGTAATCAACTGTGCTACATTTGTCTGTTGCTTCACTAATCTACAGAAAACATCAACGGTCAAGTTCAAGGCCTTTTCCTTCTCCTGAAACAAAGAAAAGAAATGACCCATAAATAACTAAAATTAATAGAGCAAGCATTACATTGTTTCATATATATATATATATATAATGAAAATAACCTTTTCCGAGCTTGAGGAGCGGGATTCTTCCCAATATCTCTTAAAATCCAACTCCAGTTCATGTTTGTCACTGTTTTAAATAACAGAGCAAGAAACTTGAGGAGCGGAATTCTTCCCAATATCTCTTAAAATCCAACTCCAGTTCATGTTTGTCACTGTTTTAAATAACAGAGCAAGAAAAAGTAATGGAAGGTTAGATCTGAACTCCTTACACATTATTTGATGGAAGCTTATTTCATATGAGAATTAGCTGTAAGTTAACCTAAAAAATCAGAGTACAATCTCAAAGAAAAAGTCCACATGATTGGAGTAACTTACAACAGGTTGAACACCTCAGTTGAAGTCATTGGTGTAACATGTAGTGACAATATAGTTAGACCAAAGATCATTCCACCTCTAAGGAAATAGAAGTAATATACGACTAACCTGCTTAGTCATTTACAAACTATCTACGACAGTAATTATACCAGTTCTTCACTCACAACGAGGTACAGGCAAACACTCAACAGAAGGTCCAATTTACTACTTCGTAAACAAAATATTATTCAAGGACAAACACAACAAAATCATGAAAACTAAGCAAATGTTCTTCAAAAATGCCCCATAACCCTCGGGGGTTGGCCCGGTGGTAATAGACTTGAGCCTTGGGGTTTGCTCCCTTTCAAGGTCTCAAGATCGAAATCCACCTATTAGTCGGGACTCTAAGAGACTCGGACACCCGGTGCAAATCAAAAAAAAAATGCCCCATATAATCATACCCATACTTCAAGCCATACGTCAATAATTTAAATTTACAGATCCACTTGGTTCCTACTATCATTTGAGTCACCAAACCTAAAAAAGAAAAAGAAAAAAAAAAAGGAAATCCAGTAACACCTACAAAATCAAGTAGTAAGGACAACACCTCTCAATTTCATAATAGGTCTCCTATTGGTAAACAGCCTCTCTACTTCTATGAGGTAGTGGTAAGATCTGCGTACATTCTACCCTCCCCAGACCCCACTTGTGGGATTCCACTGGGTATGTTGTTGTTGTTGTTGTTGTCGTCGTCGTCGTCGTCTCCTATTGGTAAATTAGGACTTCTTTCCATTAGTTTATAAGCAGCAGCGACAAAGTGCTCTTGGGGAAATCTTTTGCATTCCAGTTAACAAAGGTAAAACCCAACAGCACAGACCTTACTGCTATCTCATGGAGATAGAGGCTATTTCTGAAAGACCGCTAGCTCAAATGTATCCGCGCCAAGTAAAAGAAGAAAAACAACAGATATAGAATACCATCTAAAACGAAGCGCAATGTCAAAATTCTACAAGAAACTATTCTCATTTATCACTCATTAATAAATTCAAGTGAAAACTACTTCATTGAAGCGAATTGCATTTGTCTCATAATAATAGGCAGCACAATAAAGTGCACAAGATAAGCAAAACATGACCCACAAACTAGCCAGCCAGCTTTCGAGCAGCAGCTTCATTTGCTACTAGGAACCCTTTGCTCAAAGAACTAAAATAGGCTGACTGTTTTACAAAAACTTCAACCTCAATCCAAACTAGTCAGGCTAGGCTATAAAAATAAACTGTTACTATCCTCCGTATAAATGAAATTCTATGGGAAATAATTCTGATCATTGACAGGCTAAGTTTAACAAGCTCGTTTGAAATTTAGCATCTGATTGACCAAAGATTATTGAACTCCCCCAAATTCAGCAAATGGATTGCACCGCAAATCAGAACTAGGGAAAAATATTAAAAGTAAAATCAACGAACTGCAACAGGAATTGAAATAAGACAAAAATCAACACAGGAGAAATTCATCAAACCTTGAAGGGGAGTAGGTGAAGTCTTGTATGGGAAATGAAACATTGGTGTCCCGAAACGGTGAGGATACAGAAGATGGAGGAGATGATGCAGCAGAAGGAGCCTGAGCAGCGAGACCGACTTTTTCTTTGAAGTCTTTAAGCAATGTTGCCCATTTCATCGTTTTCCAGACGGATTTCTTAAACCTAGAATACCTCTATCATGAGACGGCAGATTGAATATCTCCCACAGATCCGGAAACGTTTTAGATAGATCTCCTTAGCTTAGCTCAATCAATCCTACGGATAAATAATTGCACATACAAAATGTGATCGGTAACTAAAAATAAAAGATTCAAAGCAGCAAGATCCAAAAAAATTAAAAGTAAAAATGATTAGTTTAGTGTAATTATAGTGATCTAGCTTTGTTGCTGCTTTGAACATATGCTGGGGAATGAAAACAGTAGGAAACTCAGACGAATATTGGATATTTTAGCCCTAGAAGAGAGGGAAGGAAGACGAAGACGAAGACGAAGACGAAGAAGGAAAGAAGGAAAAATGGCAAAGAGTTTTCTTTCTCTCTCTTCTCCGCGTGCTTGATTTCGGACGGCCACTCCGCGCCTTGTTTCTCGCTCTAAAGTCTGCTCCTCCTCTCTTTTTAACTTTCTCTCTCTATCAATATGCATTAATCGCTCCCCTATATTTCTCCCTATCTTAATAAAACCCTCTACCCACAAAATCTCTTTTTTCCTTTTTCTATTACCACGTCACCCGTGGGATCCACCTTTACCAGTCTTCCACGTGGCTTCATGCCATCATGAACCCCAACGTGACGGCCTCTCATCTCACCCTGCATTTTAAATTTTGAATATGAAACCCATATACTATATAATATTAACATCTTTTTTTATTTCAAAGGTATTAGGTTCGAGCAATCAGGTCTCGGGTTCGAGTCTTTTTGAGTATAGAGTCATTTAAATTTAGTCGGACTTTAATATAGGTATCGGATATTGAGAGAGAAACCAAAAAAAAAAAGTTGTGTGGTAGCTTTTAGAATTAAGTAGTTATCATTTTTTTGGGTTTTATTTTAATTCATATTTTTGATTTGGTGTACTGGTTAGAAAAAAAGATTTTTCAGAAATTTGTAGTCTAAAAAATAATTATTAGATATTTATATGGTTAAAAATTATTTCATTATGGATAAAAAAAAATTTAAAATGAAATTGTTTCTAATTATAGTAAGGTGACACTCTTGAGAGAAAAAAACTAAAAAGAAAAAATTGTTACATAAAATAAAACAGAGAAAGTAGTATTGTATTGATTATTTTATGAGTAAATTTATATATTACTTTATATAAAATTTAGTTATTCAGGTAGGGGTTGTTTCATGTATAGTTGATTGGAAAAAGTATTAAAGTTATGCGTAAGTAATATCATTATACATTTATTAAATTAAGATTATGTATAAAATTAACATGATGTTTGATTTGTAATTTAGAAATTCATAAAACTAAGACATGTGTAAATTATGAGGAATCTAGGTATATTTCATGCTAGATACAAGATGGAATAACTAATACGGGGTAGTTTAATAGTTGAGTAGAGTTACGCAAATATCAGTAATACATTAATGGGTTACGAGGAAATTCATTTATTATTATATAAAGGATTTTTAATAACTAATCTATATAAAATAATGCACAAATTTTTGCATAACTAATTCATGTATTATTAGTACATGCATAACTTTAGGCAATTACTAACGATCCTTCATTACTTATTTCACCTTCTAGCATGCATAAAGTAATACACTGATTTCTCATAAATTATACATATATTAGTTATGTGAGTTTCTAAACTGTGAATCAAACACCATATTAGTTTTATGTGTTATCTCCCAAACAGTTACCAAATGTGATTACTTATGTAGAATTTAATATATGAATAATTCACCTCCAAATCAGTTACTAAACTACCCTTAGGACATATTATACTTGATTTTGATTTAGCTAAAGATAAAAATAGTTTGACACGTAATATTATGTATAATGTGAATAAATTATAGTTTTACGACAAGAAAAATTCATAACTACTAACATTTAAATGCACACAGGTAAAGTCTTCATTTCAACGTAATAGCCGCACATGAAAAGTAAAACGTGAATAAAGTATTCAAATAAAATAATCTAAACTAACATAAAAGAATTTACATGACTTTTACTTTTATACATTTTGATTATATAGTTAAAAGGGAATAGAACGACCTGCTTGTATACATGTTTAGACGTCACTAAATCCCAATATGTGATGACATGTATTTGTTGTTGTTATTGATAACAATATAGTTCTTATTAGTATCATCAAATACTTTTAACCAAAAAAAAATTATTAAAGCATAATGGTGACTATTCATTTTACGTCAAAAGCTGAATTTTTTTTGTCTTTTGTTATTTTTTATCTTTTGACATATGAGTGTTTGTTTTCTGTCTGTTTTTTGCTTTTTATTGATCTTCATTGATAATGCTGCAAGAAGAATGAATTAAGAAGCCGGTATTTGAAAGAGTGATTGATTAGTGTCATATGTTAACTACATATTCCTAATTTTCAATATTTTCTGTCATATATAGCATTTGAGATTCGAATTTAAAACTTAAATTTTGAATTTCAAAATTTAAAATTAATGTCTAATGAGCTAGCTTCTTGACAAATGTTTTAAGGAATCTCCCTTGCTGCTAAAATTGCCTAATTATTTTCCATTAGATAAACGATCCAAGAATATCTCTAAACTATTGGAAATAGTTTAAAATTTCTCTCCATCTTTATATATGATTCAAAGATACCTCCATTTTCATTTTTTAATCTAAAAATACTTTCAATCTCAATTTCATTGAATTGAATTTTTTTTATTAAGTGATTGATTAATTTATACGTTCTAAAAGATAATTTTTTATTTGTTCAAATTCTTAATATTAGCCCATCAAAAACATTAAAAATATTTAAGCCTAAACGTTTAAGTCTAACATAAAATAAAATAAAGAATTTATTGTGTAACAATGATGAATAAAATTCTTAATATTCTTATACTTCATTTTTACACATTACTTATTGTCTTATATTTATTATTTTATATTTTCATTCATAAATTTTAATTTATTTGTATCAAATTTTTTAAAAATATATAAAATCCATGTAAAAATGTAATTATATAAATGTTTAATGTTTTTTACTTTTTAGTAATAACATATAATATAATAAATGATTTGATATAATTAGTCATTGGTAATGAAAGGTTTTGTAAATTTCAACAAAACTTTTGTTACATTGAATTTGATGTTAATGTTACTGATTTGAGTACATGAATTTTCTTTTCGTAATTAGTCTTTGATTATTGAGAGAAAAAAAAAAGAAATTAAAAACTCAAAGAAATAGTTATTATTATTATTATTATTATTATTATTATTATTAAAAAAATAAAAATTGTATATCAATATAATTAAATTTTAACGTGCTGATTTAAATATAATTAAAAATTTATCCAAAAAAATCAAAAATCACTACACAAATAAAAATATAAAATGACAGTGTATTGTAGTATAAAATAAAAAATTTATTGTGTGAATGAAGAATACAATAGCAACATACCCAGTGAAATCCCACAAGTGGGGTTTGAGGAGGGTAAAATGTACGCAGACCTTACCACTACCTCATAGAAGTAGAGATGTTGTGTCCTAGGAACCCTCATCTCAAAACCCATAATCAGAAAGGACTAAATATGACAAAAAAGAAACAGAAGGGAACACAAAGAGTGACTAGTAATGAATAGCACATGACAATATGTAAATATGATACAACTAATACATATAAGATAGATAATGAGAACACAGAAAAAGAAAACACGTCCTCCACCTAACCATTAAAAACTACATTCTAATTGAATTTAGTATAATTATAGAGTTTAGTAATTACATTATATGATAATGACGAAGAAAAATAATTTCTTATAATATAATTACAATATTATAGATGTAATATTTAATTGTATAAGTATAACTATACAATTAATTTTTTTACATCTTAAGAATAGAAGTTAATCATTAAAAACTAAATTAATGTTTGATAAATACGTAACTATATAAGAAAGATTACTAAATTCCACATATAAGTTGCCATTCAAGATGCCTTTTTTTTTTTTTGAAACTATAAAATTGAAAAATTATAGATTTGTGTAATATTGTAAAAAGTAATTGATATATAGCTTTTGACTAAATTCATAAATAAAAAATTCTAACAAAGCACACATTTTCCAAGAATATTATGAGTTGCATGTTTGAGTAAAATAATTTATCTTTATAATCATAATTTCTTACTACTATGCAAATATTTGATAAAAGATATTATATCAATTTCGACATCATTCAGTATAAGTTAAATTTGTGTATAACCTCGTTCAACTTTATATTAGAATATTGAACCTCATAACCCAAAAAAAAAACTCATCAAAAACTGAAAGGGTCATTTGGTTTGAATATAAGTTATGATAAGATAAATTATGTTGGGATTAGTAATGATGGTCTCTCTTCTCTTTACTTTCTTATTCTTGTTTTATACTTCGTTTGGTTTGAATAGAAGTTAGCAAAAGATAAGTTATGATGGGATAAGTTATGCTAAGATTATTAGTTATTGAGTGTTTGGTGTGTTGGATAAATTTTAAGAATATTATGCTTATTTACAAAAATATCATTCACTTTATTAATTTTTAATGTATTTTCTTTCTAACTTTAGTTATTCAATATTCGTTTTTAAAATAAATCTTTCATCTTATTTAGCTTTTAGGGTGTCCATTTTCATAATAATATCATATGCATTTAAAATTAAAAAAATTAATTTACAAATAGAACTGCATTTTTAAGTTTGTTAAAGTAAAAAAGAATTTATGAGAAATCAAAATACAAAAGACATAATAATTAGTCGATAAAAATTATACTATATAGTGTAATTTTTTAATAGAAAAATACGAAGAAGTATTATAAAAATAACTAGTAAAAGTTTTGAATATTATTATATATTGTATTAAAAATAATGTAAATATATATATACAAAATAAGGTATAAAAAGTGAAAAGTGGAAAGGGGGTGTAGCGATAGAAAGTTTTGAATCAATAATTCCTCAAAAGTCATTGCTAGTACGTTTAATATAGTTCCTGCTTTACCTTAGGCCTCAATTAGCAATTGTAAGGCCGACATGTCTTCATCCCGAAATAAGTAGATGCGAAATCTCTTTAAAAGGTAACTTGAATTAGCAATCGGACTGTGAACCATTGTCACTCGTTAGTCAAGGAGAGGAGGTGACTTTCGCCTATCTATAAGGACAGTTGGAGTTGACGGTCCTAGTTCTGTTAGAGTAAGAGCTCTTGCTGGAATGCCTTCACCACCAGATATTGCATCAAGAGCTTCTATTGCATCAACTTTTATTGAACACTATACAATTTCGAAAAGAAGTCTATAAGGACAGTTGGAGTTGACGGTCCTAGTTCTGTTAGAGTAAGAGCTCTTGCTGGAAT
>DF362587.1:14823-29392 GCA_000787875.1 Solanum virginianum | reverse complement strand
GTGAGTCTCCCCTACTTCGGAGGATTCATTATATTTATTTCATCTTGCTTTAGAGTTAGATTTGATTAGCTTTATTTTGATTGAGGTAGCCATGGGTCAGTCATTGACACCACTTGATAGTGATAGAGGCTTCATAAACTAGAGTCAGATGTTGATGTTAAAACTTGTTAAGCTAGTTTCTTTCTACTAGCCATTTATTTATAATATTATTTTGAAACTAGATGAGATGTGCCTATTTGTTCTTCTTTATCTTTCATTGAATTGTAAGATTGTTGATTGAATGAATGTGATGAGGCCAAGTGGTTCGCTTGGGGACTACCAATAGTCTCTAGGTGGTGATTACGTCTTGGGTACCTTCCTAGGGCATGACAGATTATTTTGTGCATGAGTGATTTATATTATGATTTTAAATGTATATGATTATGGCTCTTTGAGCATTTTGGGTGCTTGCACCATTTTGTATATGAGAATGAGTTATTCATATGTATGAGTATTATGACTATGAGCTATGATTTTGGTATCTTTGAGTATTTTGGGTGCTTGCACTATCTTGAATCTGAATAGACTATTCCTATGCATGAGTATTATGACTATGAAATTATGGATTTTGGCATTTGAGCCTAAGTATGCATTATTATGAATGATGTTTGGCCTTTAAGCCTAAGAATGCATTGAACTGGTTTTAGAAATGACTATTGTCTCTTTTGAAAGCATGTATATATATACATATAAGTATTCCTGTGGGATGATGACTTAGCACCGATGGATTGGGGGCGTTAGGGCATTCCCCAAGGGATCTCTCCCTTTTCTTGAACTATGTGCCCAGCATAGGTTCCTTTCCGAAATAGGGTTGCCCGTAAGGAAAGTTGTCTCCGAAATGGGGTTGCCCGTAGGGAGAAAAAATGATATGATATGTTATATGTGAAAATCCTATTCGAAATGAGATTTCCCATAAGGAAGGGGTTGCTTCATACGAAATAGGGTTGCCCGTAAGGAAAGTTGTCTCCGAAATGGGGTTGCCCGTAGGGAGAAAAACTGATATGATATGTTATATGTGAAAATCCTATTCGAAATGAGATTTCCCATAAGGAAGGGGTTGCTTCATACGAAATAGGGTTGCCCGTAAGGTGAAGTTTGGTTTACCTTTGGCAAGTAGGCCACCTCTTTACCGATGAGGGGATTTCATCTGGATTCCAAGTAATAGCTCGCTTGGTCTTACTTATGTCAGTTGAGGTCACATCGTATATATATATATATATGAGCATTTGTGCATTTTCATGCATCATTGGTTTCATAGCATATTACTATTCTCTTGACCATATCTCTTTCTATATTATGTGCCCTTGTCATCTAACATTGATATGCAGGTTTGGTAAGTCATAAGCACTGTATCACGCATACTTAGTGCATTCAAACGTACTAACACATATTTATGCCTACAAAATCTCACCATGTAGGACCAGAGATGACTTTCATCTACCATTCGATGGCTATATCGGATTTGAGGCATTTGTTGTGCTGAGTCTTATCTTCCAAGGACAAGACACTATCTATCTACCTTATGTTATCCCTGTTTTCATTTTTACTTTGAGGGTGATCCCGGAACATGTCTTGGCCCCCGTTCCATTTTATGTCTAGAGACATTATTGGACATCTTGTAGACTTTTGTCGAATCTATATGTTATATGTTGTGTTCGGAGCTTACAGTTATGGCTATCTGTTGGATGTGGCTATTATGGATTAACTATGAAAATTATGATAAGTATGTATGTTTTGATGTGAAAATTTGAAAGATCCTTAGTCCCGAATTTTCCTTGTAGAGCGAGTCATACTTACCAACCCCTTAGTCTTTATGTGCTATGTGAATTCATGTTACTCTCTTTCCCTATGGCATCCCCATAGCATGAATCTTATTTTTCTGTCCCTTATAATTGTGTTTATTATTTGAATACGCTTCCAAACCGATGATGTGAATTTGGATACTTTGAAACTTGTTTGGGGACTCTCGGGTTTCTATTCGTCATGTCACTCCTAGACCCTAGGTCCGGGTCGTGACAAAAAATTTGAGATATTTACCATGAAAAACATATTTAAATACTTTTCAAATGTTATTTTTGTTAAAACTTTAAAAGGCAATATATTGTATGTGTTTGTTTGCTTTATCAATTTGTGGTCCAAGCATAATAATAATTATATCTCAATCCCAAGGAATTAAAGTTCAACAATATAATTGTGTACTCTATGCTACTCAATGTAAATTTATCGCAATTCAATATTACGTATAAGAAGTTGTAGAGTCAAACTCAATAGAATCTGAATTCCAGTTGTGGAATTTTTTTCTCAATTAGGAAAATCATTTTTTGTTTAACTTTTTGGTTACACAATGTCATGATTCGGAATGGGCTATAAGTGGCAATCATAGTAGCCTTCCGATGCGATAATCAATACTTTAACCCGACTAAACAAAACTAGCACAAATCAAACATTTAAAGCTACAGAAGCAAGTTTAAATATAAGTCAAGTTGAGTTCCCATAAATTCAAACAGAAAACTACTTAGCGAAGAAATGACTATACCAAAACTCTCTCTAAATGTCTAACATAAGAGGATGCAATTCCAAGAGTCAAAATAAATATATAACTAAGTGTCTAAGTCCGAGAGCAAATGAGCCAAGAATAGTAGAAGAATTAATGATAACCTAAAAAAGCTGACTCACCTTTGAATTCTTAAAATTGACATTCACCTAGTTGAAGTCTATCAACAATTGCCTAAGATTCCCTGTACTCAACAAAGAAAAAGTAAGTGCAATATTGATACACATAACAATAGTATATTGGTAAGATCACGTAACTATTTCAATAAGCGAAATATTGACAAACAACTTCAACATAGTAAATCAACACATATGACGAAATAGAAAATTATATTTCATACTTACATATCACTTTCATAATTATCATTCTAATCACAATAATTTTAATAATGGCCTTCTCATGTGACCTACACCTAATAAGCTATGTCAAAATGTGATAATCAATTTAATAATATGTTAGAACATGACTAAAATATGGCACACAATCCAATAATATATCAGAAGGCGACATCAAATTTAGTCATCATTAGTCCCAAAAGAGGATAGAATATTGCATTATTACCCAAAGTCCTCCTCATATTAGGGGTCGTAGTTATGACGGGGTGGGTGACTTCAGCTTGAGCAATAAGAACAATGGGAATGACTCCAAAATTGATCAATCAACTTAGAAAAGTCGATAACTATTGTGCAATTGCTAGATTCAAAGGGGAAAGTTGTCACGAACCGAAATCCGAGTGTGTTGGCACTCACCTACCCCCCGAGGCGAGTCAGCCCCAAACCCAAATCACTTAACAACAATAATAAAAGCAGAAGATGAACAGACTAATAAGATATATAAGCAGAAGAAATTAAATACAACCATCCCAAGAACTGGTGTCGCATGTACAAGCCTCTAAGTATATAATACTCAAAAGAATGCAAGTCATAATGTCTAGTCCTCAAATAGAACAAAACATAAAATAAGATTCTTATAGGCCTGCTGAAGATATAAGCAGCTACCTCACAAGTAATCTAGAAGCTCAATCTAATAAAGAAAAGTCTAGCAGGATAAATTGGGCTCACAACTTACAAAAATGTAGCAACGAGTGAGCGCCAAACAACATGGTACTCAACGAAATGAAACTAACCTAAAGTAAAGCAATGAAGAACCCAAGTACTCCTTAATACCCAGCCACATACCACCGAACTACAATCCTGCACTCAGAAAAGTCTCACTTATATATATATATATATATATATAGTACAAGCAAATCACATGGATGTAATATAGATTCACTATATAGCATCATATCTCATAATATACAACTGATACTTAAGTAAAAAAGGACAATAGATATCTGATCTCATCATCAACTCATGAAATAACATCAAAATGAGAATGATGTGAATGATAAACAATGTGATACAATATTGAATAATCATGATGCATGTTTGTCATATGATACACATCTGTTGATCCAAGCCTTTGGCTTATATATAGGCATCAGAACAAAATCTATGGGGGGTCTCACATAGACCATGTATCTGTGAGCATTATCGACAGAAACCTCAGCCAATGTTCACTTGTCCGAAAAAGCCCTCGGACCCATCTGAAATATGACCTCGAACTTAATGTCTGCCAAAATATCACCTTGGCTCATTGGTAGAAACCTTGGCATAACATCGAACAGTAGAGACCTTGGCCACCAACTCACATGTTACCTTAATATATCATCTCCTGGTCGTAGTCATCACAAATATCAATGTATGAGTAATAATATATGCAGTGTGCATGATCACAACTATATCACAATGTCAACATCATAATAATTTTCAATAATATCATAATATCAATGTCATTAATGCCTCGATATCATCGGCGTCTCAATAGCATCGATAGATCAATATCATCAGTGTCTTAATTTCATCAATGTCTCAACATATACATATCATGCTCATCTCAATCTAGACAACATACCAATATCAATATCAAATCATTCACAAGATCACAAGTCTTACAATTCACAATTAAATTGACAAGTCAATATTTCAATGCAAGAACAAGTACTCAATCCGAAAACCTCAAATTCAAAGCCTATGTGATACAATTTTACCCCAAAGTACTCAATTTCATACACACAGGAGCATACAAGGTTCAATCATACTTAAGAAAAGGTTAGAAGTCTACTTGTCTTAGTCTCGAATCAAGTTAAATCCAATGCCTTCCCCTTTCTACGGTACTCCGAATCACCAAAATCTATTCAAATATAGTATCACAATCACATAACGAATCTAATAACACTAAAATCAATCAATTTGGAGAAAGAAACATAAATTTGTCAAAATCCCATCCCGGAAAAAGTATCCAGAATATGAAATTTAATACATGAAGACGTTCCCTATGTAATAAGGAGTTCAACGTTGAAAACTATGTTGAAACTGGTGTTAAAATAAGATCAGAATCATTAATTAAAGTTTAGAAATTAAAATATGAAAAATCCCTAAATTCCACCACTAAAATCTCAAAATTATAAGTTAAAAACACAAACTAATCAATGAAAATCAATGAAATAGGTTAGAAATAATTACCCAATCGATTTGCCTTGAAAACTCTCGAAATTCCTCTCTTAAACGAAGCTTGAAGTGTTGAAAATGAATAAAATACATCTTTTAAAAATTGAAACTGTACAGGTCAATGCAACGCTCCGTAAATGCAGAGCCATATTCGCAAACGTAAAGGCCCAAGTGACTCAACACTCTGCGAACGCGGACAGGGCATCCACGAACGGAGGCTAGCTGCCATAGCTCCGTGAACGCAGTCCCTCCTTCTGCGAACATGGAGGTCTAGACAAACTGACTTCCATGAACGCAAAAATGAGGCGTGATCGGGGAGTATAAGGGGTAATTACACTGGAACAGCTAAACAGTAACAACAACAACACAATATATAAAATTAGAACTGGACCCTCGGGATTCGTTCGGAACCCCGTGAACACGAATCAAACATGATATCTTACCAGAAATGATATTTCGGACTCAATGGAACCGTTATAATTTAAATCTGAAACTTCTATGGCCCAGAACCTGAGAAGGATCATTTATACTAGTTTCGGACTAAAAAACTCAAAATAGTCACAGAAGCTCTAAAAATTACAACAGAGCCATTTCTAATGTTAGTTTCATCATCCGAAACCACTGGACTGACTGAATTTTGATTCGAGCCTCCAAACTCCGGATGTCGATCAAAATCAAACTTATGATCCAAAATGAACTGAAAATACAACTTTTGGCCTAAAATCTTGGTTTTAACTCTGAATTCAGTTCTGCAAATTCTCTTAGACCAAGTTCGACATTCTGGAACTGATAGAATCGACGGAATCAAATTCTGACGCACAAAATTCAAAATGATCTCAAAACTCAAAATTTTCAACTTTAAGCTTTTTAAAACTCTTTCTTTGACAAACTCCAACTTTTTACAAGATTTTCAAAATTCGACTTTTAGACTTGACCAAAAATTACTCAAGGCAGCTTTTGGGAAGGGCAAAATGATAATTTGATCGAAAATGCAAAAAATAACTTTCGAGATCATTACAAAAAGTGAGTCAACTTGTCCATTAGACAAAAAAATAAATGTTATTAATAGAGTTAATACTGCAAAAACAAAGCTGGAATATGAAATTTATGAGCTGAAAATTTTAGTCTTTTTAAATTATAATTGAGTTTTAAGTTAATACTCTGTATACATTCAACAAAATATATAAGCCAAATATAAAATTTAAATCAAAATAATTAAATAGATAGTTATTAAATTGTTAGCACCGCATAAAAATATTTCTTCCGGAGTATTTATTAATACGAATAAGAGAAACTCTGTTATAGCTATTTCTATACATTCAATGTGCTCTACGAATAGAGGAATACATAGAGTTGAACATCATAAAATAAAAAATAGAAAGATTTCGTTAAAATTATTTATTTGGAAATTTTTCGAAAAGCTAATCTTAGGTTCTTCTCTGCCAAATACAAAATTAAAATCAAAATTATTAAATTCGATCAAATTCATATCTCATATTTTAGCATCACTCCCCATTAATAGAAGTATCACGAGGGACATTCAGGGTTTGTTTAGAAAGATACATGGTAATTGAAATTGGTGTAATTACTAGGGTAATAGTTATTAGTCTAATAATTACACAACATAGTAATTATTTTGACCTATTTGTTTGCCATAATATAATTACAAGTGCATTGTTTGGTTGCACAAACACAATTATAAGGTTATATTAAATTTTAAAAATTAATTATCTAAAATTAAAATTTTATATTTAAAAAAAAAATAAAGTTATATAAAAATAATATTAAATATAGTAAAAATAGTATCACGAGGGACATTCAGAGTTTGTTTAGAAAGACACATGGTAATTAAAAGTGGTGTAATTAATAGGATAATAATTATCAGTCTAATAATTACACACCATAGTAATTATTTTGACCTATTTGTTTGTCATAATATAATTACAGTATAATTACAAGTGTGTTGTTTGGTTGCACAAACACAATTATAAGGTTATATTAAATTTTAAAAATTAAAAATTAATTATCTAAAATTAAAATTTTATATTTCTAAAAAAATAAAATTATATAAAAATAATATTAAATATAGTAAAAATATGTTCTTAGCTAATATTATAAAGAATTTATTTATATTTTTTAAATTAGTTTATTTTAATTAAATTAATTATAAAAACTAAAAGTACAAAATTTCAATAAACATCAGAAATTTCATGTTTGACAAAAAGATTAATATTATAAATGTTAATATTATGAAAGAAAAGAAAAACGTAACACTATAGTCTTATTCAAGAATGAATTTTAATTTAGTTTAAAATTTAGAATACTAACAAAATTATGCTAATGAAAAAATAAATTAGAATAAATAATATAAAAAATTACATGAAATCACGAGAAAAAAATAAAATACAAATAATAAAAAGCATTTTTACGAAAATTAGAATAATGAAAATAAAAAAATTTAAAATGATAAAACAAAAATAAATAAAAGGAAGAATTTTTTCAAAAAAATTTCTTACTCACTGAGTCACTGTATCCTAAAAAATTAAAGAATGTAATTGCACTCCTTTGGTAACACTCAATTCCTCTCTTGCCAAATACTTGACCTACCAAACTGATAAAAAATATAATTACATTCAAGTATATCACATCTTATTACATTTGACTTTTCAAACAGCAAATTGCGGAGGGGATCAAAGTGCCACTAGCCTTATATATATATATATATATATATATATATATTTATTTATTTATTCTAGTAGATATTAAGAACTAGCCACTAGGAACAAGACCAAACTATATGTCCATTCCAAATTTGTCATTACCATTTTTTTTAAATAGAAGAATACCTGGGCTCCCTTTAAGATTTCAGATAAAAACAAACCGTCATATTGGAGAAGTCAAAATCAAAGACGACGTCGTGTAGTTTGACATAATCCATTAATTAGTGGAGATTGACCATAGAATTGAGATCTAATCCAAGTTATCCCTTTTAAAAAAAATAAAAAATCATACTATTTAGATCAGCTTGTGCATATTTTTATACATTAAAATTGATAATTGATCCAAGTTTTCCACAAGAAACCATTACACTTGTATTGACAATTGATAAAGCAATCTAGTTGAAGTGGATCAGGTCAATTATTTTTTTTATTTTCTCATCTAGTGTTCGGTGTTCGGTGTTGATATTGGAGCCCTATTATATTTGATTTCGTGCTGCACAGGCTCTATTTGGGAGAAAACACTTCATATCAAGAATTTTTTTATTTCCAGGACTCGAATCTGAAACCTCTTGTTAAGAGAGAAGCAACCCCATCCTTTGGTGGTTGATCAGGTCCATTAATTAACATCAGCTCATGTTGTTTTTCTTTACTGTAAAGTTTGGTGAATGTCTGAATGTTTCAACTAGAAGACTAGGTGTAACATGGTGTGAACAACACTATGTTCACATTAATTCACCATTGAGTTGCTGGAAAGCAAACTAAGCCCTTAAATGTCTCAGTATTCAACTGCCCTCCGTCGTTGTCCTGATAATCTAATATCTTCAACAGTATAATTAGCATCCTTCTTTTTTTTATTTTGTTTATTGATGGAGAAATAATAGCAACTTCTATGGTGGATCTAGAATTTATAGTATATAGGCGCACCACCTAAAACAAATAGAAGTAATCTGTGGACCTCTAGGTAAATAACTTAACATTTCACCAAATGCATCATTAGTTTTTTTTTAATATACTATAAGTATCAAAAAATAACATTATATCAATTTAATGAATAGATACAAAAATATCTAGTTTTACAAGGAAATCAAAGTTTATGTGACTCATAATCTAACTTTCTTTTCTTCTGTTTTGATTTCTCACCTATCTAGTGTCTGATATCTTCATAAGAACTCTGATTAAATCTGAATTGCATGCAAAAGTGATGCTCTCAAAAAGATTTTCTCCCTACCTAAAATTTAAGCCTGAGATCTAAAATTAAAGATGTATCAGTCTCATTATTATATCACCACCTATGTAGATCCATAATTTAGCCTTAAATTTGGCCATGATTGGCTCTTATAACTCCATTAATTGACTATAATATTTAATATGTAGGTTCTTAAAAAAAATTAAATTCACCCAACTTTTAATTTGTTGTTTGGTCCAGTTCGTTTGTTACCAATAACAATTCAATCATCATTAGCGTGTGAATCAAATTTTATATTTGGCTTAAGTCATTCATAGACATTTAAACTTATCTACATTTTTCATTTAGACATCTCAACTAGGACTTGTATCTATTAAATACCTCTACCACTTAAAATTGATACCTATTAGACACTTCTTTGAAAACAAGCAAAAAATATGAGATACGTATATTACACACACGCTGACATGGCAAAGTGGGTGAATTAAATGATGGCATATGGCATTTGAGTCCAAAATTTTATTTAAAAATGAAATTCTATATGTTATCCTATTTAACTAATTAAAAAAAAGTATTTTTCTAGAAAAATCTACCCACTCACGCAGACTATTTTGTGAATAATTAATTGATTTCTTAATTATCCTTAAAATTAGGTGGCGATTCTAAACTAAATTATTTTTCCTTTTTACTTTCTTTTATTTTAAATATTTTTTATGAGTTGCCACAACGTGACGCCTTCGAGATGTCAACACCATCCCTCTATGGCGGCGCTGCTATGGTAGATTGATATCTCGATCCAGAAAAACTAAAATCATGAAATTCATCTCACCTCAATAATGACGGGCCAAATCGTTATATGGACCAATCACTTAACATTTGAAATGTGTTTGGTTACTCTTCATCATTCTAAAGACTAATTTCTTTGAAGACAATTGTCATTTATCCTTTGTCAAATAATATTATTAATCTATGATTAAAGTAAAAATTTGATGGATTAAAGTAAAAATTTGATGGTTTAAAGAATTTCTTAGGTATTAGAACCGGCAATAACACCCAAAAATTGTACTAACAACACAACTGCTAGTATAACACATTGCTAAACTGCATTAATAAAGCATGAACTCCATCCCAAACTTAAATTTTCTTTTTACTATTCTCGATGCTAAAATAAAGTAAAAAAAAAAGAATAGAATTTTTTTTATGAATATTCAAAGGCAAAGCATTAGTGCTAAAACAAAGCAAATATACGAGTGAAGAAAATTCCATGCATACAAAGGCCAACACATTAGCCCTAAAATAAAGTAAATATAATAGTGAAAAAAATTCATGAATATTCAAAGGCTGCTGCATTAGTAGCTTATGCTTTGAGACACTCAAACTTTTTCATTTAGATATCCAGATGTGTTCACCCTACACTTAATTTTGATCATGTATCTTAATGTCACGATCTTCAATTGTGTTGATAATCAAACACAACGTCAACTTTAAAATTTTCAAATAAAATAAAATAATATTTTTACGATAATATATAATAGCTCGTATATGAAATTAATCTATGACATTATGTGACTATATTTGAAATATTACTCTTTTAGAGCAAATTTGACTTATCGTTTCATAATTCATACTGTTGACACTCAATTTTTATCCTCCACATTACAAATTACCGAGTTTATTTAATTTTAAATATTTATCCAAAGAAATTAAATTTTAAAAAAATATTTGATCCGTGCGTGGGGGCCACGCGCCCCCAATTTTCTTATCTTTCTCACTCTTTCACTCAACGCTCCCTTCCCTTTCCCATTTCCCCTTCTTCTTCTTCAAAAGCAAAAACCCAGAAAACCAGCAACCAAACGCCAAACCCAACGACCCCGACAAACCTGACAACGAACCACGCCACTCCATCATGCTCCCCACGTGTAACATCGATCCCATTTTCCCATTCGACCCTGCATTTTTCTTATTTTTCAAACCCTAATCGACCCAATAAATTGAACCTTCGGTCTTCACTAAAGGGGGGAGATAAGGGGCAGCCGTCGATAATCTGAAATCTTAGCAAAACCCACTGATTTCAGGAGCCGTTCTTAATTTCAAAAACCTCAGTAGAAATTCTTGTTTCTGTACTGTATCTTTTGAAAAGGTTCATCGATTTGAAACCAGAGCATCTGGGTATTGAGTCGACAAATTTGTGTATGAGTTTTTCGTTGTGGTGAAGAAGCTCCGTCAAGCTCGTCGTCTCAGGTCGCTGCCCCGAAAAAGGTAACACTCTCATTCACTTCTCTCATTTTCTCTTCTGAACGATTGTGCATTTTTTGTGAGTTTCATTTAAGTATACGTCACTCTTTTAGAAATTTTGTTTGATTATTAGGCTGTTATACTTATTATTCTAGTCGATTAAAGAGTTAGATGTTAGTACTCATGTTAAAAGTATTACTGGTTTTACTGAATGTTTGGTTATTGTCACTGTTGTATGGATTTTAACTTGTAGTTGCTATGATATTACTGTAAGTGATGTTTATCTGGTTGATAGCTGAAGTTTGTTTCGGTTCGAATCTAGATTTTGAGTTTCAAGCATTTTAGGCTTTCTTTTGTTCTAGTCTCATGTTAAACTGAGCTTACCTTGTCTGCTCATGGAGTATTCTTTGTATTCATGTAAATTGGGGTTTTAGTTCATGTTCATGTATCTGATTCAAGAAATAGTGACTGAGCCTCATGAAGTAGTATTATCTGTTTGAATTTGTCGTTTGAAGATTATCATTGTCAAAATTGCTCGAAATTTGGGTTAGTTTCTATGTTCTGTGCATTATAATTGGATCTGGCAATAATTATATTGGGTTTCAGTCCAATGCTCATTCAAATCTGTGATGCTCTTTTCTCATTCATGTTCTGTTCTAACGTTGTGATAAATTTTTCAAGTCTTTTAAAATGAGACTCATACTTGCTTGTTTTAACCCCTGGCCCATTGAGAAGATTTAACTTGTGCTTGTTTTCTTCTTTAGTATGTACGTCTCAGCATGTTATATTTTTGTTGTCATTTTCTCATCTCCCAATTACAATCATGGATATAGCTTGTCAATATGATTGGTTGAGTCATTTTACACAAATCTGAACCTTAGGTCGTAAGTGGTTATATAAGTTCTTAATGTTCGAATGTTGAAATAGCATATATCCTTCTCTATGTGGCTGCTTCATGTTTCACTCTCTGCTGAAGTTTTTCAATCCATTTGGGAATAACATTAACTTATCTACATATCACTGTCGTGACTGAGTTTGCCTCCCACATTGCATACAGTTGGTAAAAATGTAAAATACTTATTATCTAGTATGGTAGGATGTGTAGATGCTTTGTTTAAGTTTTATGATGTGTTGGCCCTTAAACTGTTATGCTTATCAGTGATAGTTATCATTTTGGTTTCACTGGTAGCAGTCTATCCTATTGATTGATCTAAATGGTGGTCTGATGTGGTAGTTGTGACTCTCTCATCCATGTCTAGATTTACATACGTCATTTAGAAGCTTCTTTCTTGCTTGGTAGTTTAATAGTTATGTATTTATAACGTTCCTGTTCCTGTTAAAAGTACTATTTGTTGTTACATTTACCATGAATGAAATCGAAACTTGTTTCTGTTTTAGTCATCATTCATAATTTTATTTGCTATCCTCTACCTTGGGAATTCATTGGATTAAAACTTTATTCAAATTATTGTTGAGTATTATGTCTACGGTTGAGTATGTAAACCTTAAGCTTCTCTGTTATCAAACTCAATGATCTACTCAAAATGGTTTCACTTTAATGACTCTCAACATATATCCGGGTTAGCTATATTGCATACTAATCTTTATTTTTCTTGTCTTTGCATGACCTACATCTTGGGGTTCTTTGGAACCCCATCTTGCTTTTTCTTGGGCCCTGGAGGCCCAAACTTCCTCTTCTTCGAGTCAGCCTAATACAGGATAAGGAGTATACAGGAATGGAAGCTGATATACAGGTTTCAAAGGCAAAAATTAGTGATATACACTGGTATACACTAACTGTATATCACAGGCAGAGATGGGCCAAAGCCCATTGGACAGCAGCCTAGTAGAATCTCTAATGGGTTTGGTAGGCCCAAAATTAAAAAATTGGGACAGGTTGATGAATTGGGCCTGCCAAGGCCCAATTTAATTTTTATTTCCTATATTTATTGTATTTTGAATGATACTTGTTATTTTTATGTGCTAACTCTAACATTTATTTATTTTGATCTAGTTAATTTCCCCGGCATGTCTACCATTTATGTTAATTTCCGCCTTAATAATTTTTACTTTACCCTTAAGAATTATTTTTACAAAATCAAACTTAGTGAAAACTCTTTCAAAATAGTAGTCAAGTTTAGTCAATCCCTTTCAATTGGTTCAATTTTAAACTTAGCCAATTTCTTTCAAATTTAATCAAATCTTGCAAGTTTAGTCAAGTTCTTTCGAATTTAGTCAACCTCTTTCAAATTTAGTCAACATTTTCTAGTTTAGTCAAGTTCTTTCAAAATTAACCAATTCCTTTAAAATTTTGGTCAACATTTTTCAAACCTTTCAAATTTAGCCAACATTTTTCAAGTTTTAGTCAATTTTTTTCAAGTTTGGCCAAATCTAGTCCAAATTCTTTCGAATTAGTTAATCTTTCAAAACTAATCAATCTTTTCAAAATTTAACCAAATATTTTCAAAGTTAGTCAATTGTCTAATCGTCGGTCGACCGCATGTTAGCGGTCTTTTGAGTGATTAATTTCTTCTCAAAGTGAAAATTGAACCCTTACCCGTTTTCTCTAAAATTTTAAAACTTTTCTGTTAGGTTTTAAAATTTAATTTTGGTTTCCTAATTATCCTTAAAATAAGGTGGCGACTCTCATTTTCTTTAAATTTTTGAAAATTTGATTCGTGCTTAAATCCATTGAGTATCGAATCTGATTTTCATCTGCTGGGAAAATTCAATTAAATTCTAACCACTAGATTAGGTTGTTTGACTAACTATTTGATTATATTTTCTTATTTTCTTTATTTGTTTTACAATCAATATTAAGCTGTCATTTGCATTTCATGACATTTTCTATTATATATTGCGTATTTGGGAGGAAGATTTTGCGATCCCGCAACTGGATCCCCAAATATTTGACCCTTTTCGGAATAAGTGACATTTTATTGGTACGTAGTTCGTCCAATGCTTATCATGATGTCCAGCTCAGGTTGTCCGCCTGGATTCCCGGTCTATTCAAAAGTCACTCTTAGACACCTAGGATAGAGCGAAATCAAAATCTCCATTTCTAAGCATTGGCCTAAGAAGACCCAACACGTAAGGTGTGTTGGGCCCATTAAAAATACCACCTTGAGTCCAAAGTGGCCCTCGGCCCAAATGAACGATCATACTTATGTGTTTATATTTGAAGGATATATATGTGGTTTGGCGAATCTTTATCCCTCAGAGTCATGAGTTTATTCTAATAGCACTCTTAATCAAAAGAAGGTTGTTTACAAGGCATTACATT
>DF362588.1:13160-37558 GCA_000787875.1 Solanum virginianum | reverse complement strand
AACAAAATATTTACTTTCCAAAATATAAGGTGCACATCCAAAATCACAAAATATTTACTTTTCAAAATACAAATTTTCGAATCCCCATCACATATATAAACATAGGATGAGTGATCTAGGAAAGACCACAACACTCACAAGTCATAATGCCAAACACAGCATCCGCCCAATCACAACACGTCGCCAAACACAGCATACGCCCAATCACAACACATTGCCAATCACAGCACAACGCCAAATCACAGCACAATGACCAAATCACAGCACAATGCCCTAATCACAGCACAACGCCAAATCACAGTACAACGCCCCATCATAGCACAATGCCCAATTACAGCACAATGCCAAATCACAGCACAACAGCCCAATCACAGCACAATGCCCAATCACAGCACAATGCCCCATCACAGCACAATGCCAAATCACAGCACAACGCCCCAATCACAGCACAACGCCAAATCACAGCACAACGCCTCAATCACAGCACAACGCCAAATCACAGCACAAAGTCAAATCACAGCACAACGCCTAATCACAGCACAACGCCCCAATCACAACACAATGCCAAATCACAGCACAATGCCCTAATCACAACACAACGCCCAAGTCACAGCATATCACCAAACATAATATACCATCGGAGTACACACACACACACACACATATATATATATATCATAGTAGGCACAAGCAGAGTCGGGCATAATCATGCATAAAATAATTGTCACAAATCCAAAAGATATGTAAAATATTCAGTTTCAAAATCAAAATAAAATTTATTCCAAATTTTTTCAAAGTTATCAAAATAACATAAAAGGGCATCACGGGACCCATGGCCGGTGGGAACCCAAACTATCAAAATATTATTTATTCCAAATTCTTTTAAAGTTACTAAAATCATTTAAAAGGGCGTCAGGGGACCCATGGCCGGTGGGAACCCGAACTAACCCAACCTACGAAGAATATACGCATCTTAGATCCTACAAGCTCCTACGGAGTATTTCAAAATTATTTTTACCTTTCAATGATCATTTTATACCAAATAACCATCATATTTATGCTCTCAATACAACTTAACATTATGCTACATACATGGATCCAATTCGGCCCTAACATGGTTACATCTACGTATAGATAATTTTTCATACTTCCTTTACCCTACAAAGATCATATCCATGCTAATTAAACATAAGCTCATGGTTCCAATACAATATAACATTATATACATGAATCCACTAATTCGACCCCAACCCTAACTTAACCAACTCACTTCTAACATGCTATATCTCATAATTTTCTTTCACTTTAGCATACTACAACATACATACAACCTTAATAACACATAAAATAATATTAAATCTCACCTTACCAATCCAACTCCTCAATTGAGCCAAGGTTGCCAAAGTTGAAGAAAGAGATATTTTCTTGCCCAAATAACACTTCCACACCACTTAAGGGACTCAATATAGTGGATTAACACCAACAATTAATTTGTAAAATGAAAGAAAGATAATTTTGATGTTTAAGGTCCCCAACCCGAGAGCTCCCTCTAGTTCATTCTTGTTCTTGGTGATTTTTTTTCTAAGTGTAAAATGATATACAAGATAAGGGGTCTTCATACATATATAGACCAAGTGTTGGCCCCACCCCCACATTTGTGCCAATTAGAAAACAACACACTTTAAGGTGGGGCACACTTACTTGTTCTAGATTTTTTTTCCTAAGTATAAAATTACTACAAATAATAAAATATAGTCTTATATGTATATATACACATCTTGCCAAGTGTACTACACTTGGCCCAAATAAGAGTTCAAGACCCCAATTTTTTTATATCTTACCTTTGGTCCCAAACTTTCCAATAATGTCACATTGGTCCCTAACTCTCCAATAGTGTTACTTTTGTCTTGTATTTTCTAATAATGTCACATTAGTCCCAAATCTCGTAATGGTTGTAATGCATAAAAATACGGGTTCTAACATTTAGGATGCCACTATTTTCTCTAAGATAGATCTCAGATCAGGCTATCATCAACTGAAAGTGAGAGAATGTGACATCACAAAGATGACTTTTCGAACCCAATATGGTCACTTCGAGTTCTTGGTGATGTCTTTCGGGTTGACAAGTGCACCTGCGATCGTTATGAACTTAATGAATAGATTATTCAGATAATATCTTGACATGTTTGTAATCTATTCATTGACAATATTCGGTGTATTCCAGAGATGAGGAGGAGCATGTCAATCACCTCAATGAATTATATGCAAAGTTTTCGAAGTGTGAATTTTGGCTCAAATCCATGGCTTTCTTGGGTCATATGGTTTTTGGAGATGGAATACGGGTAGACACCCAAAAGAATGAGACAGTCAAGAATTGGCCAAGACCAACCTCACCGACCGAGATAAGAAGTTTTTCTAGGATTGGCTAGCTATTACCGGAGGTTTGTTGAATTAAATACTACAACTATCTAAATAAAATGAGTAAGCATTTAATTGGAGAGATTTCAGTAATATAAGACTTGTCTTTTTGTGCTTTTCAAACATTCTATAGTTATTGAAGGTGAAGCAGGACATATGGTGTACGGAAGTCGAGGAGGAAGAAATAATATACCCAACAGTGAAAAGGAAGAAAACTGAAAACTGAAAGAGACTTAGGGTAAAGATTGAGATAACTGACCTGAAATCGCAACATATGAGAAGATGATAGAGTATATTGATGTTTCTTCACTGAAAATAGACTTCTTCGTTTATAGAAAATTCATTCAGAGAGTCTAACCACTGACGACTTTGTTAATAAATGATAGAACAATCTATAATGCCAAGAAGTTTCTGGTTTGATTAAAAAAATAAGTTGTTCATAATTATAATTTTGCCCTTACTTGAAGTTGAATTTTCTAATATGCCACTTGTCGTCCCTCAGTTGACTTTTCTATATATATATGTAAAAGTTGTCCGGGCGTTGTCTTTGCTTACTAAATATGTTTGATTGTTTTTACACTTTTATTCTATCATTAAATTTGAATTTAAAATATGATATCTTATTTGTTTTAATGTTTTTGTCCCTTTTTTTTGTTTATCTCAAAAAGAATGTCTCTTTCTCTGTCTTTTTTTTTTTGGAACTTTTAAAATTTAACTTTTCATAGAACATGTTATTAAAGGAGCAGAAGCAGACAACTCAAGTAGGTAGGTCGACGAAGAGTTGTTTGCTTTGGAAGGTTGTGATTGGTTTGGTGGTAAGGAACCACTACTTATATAAAATGTCTTATTAGAGGTAATATTGTAAAATTATAGTCGAAGTAGCTAAAGAAATATAATCATGCAGGTGAAGCAGACGAGTCAATAAGGAACTATCATAAAAAAAAATTAAAAGTTCACAAAAAAATTTTGTAGGCCCTATATAATAAAGGAGCAAAAGTAGGCAAGTCGATGTAGAGTTGTCTGCTTTGGAAGGTTGTAATTGGTTTGGTGGTAAGGAACCACTATATGATAAAAGAGTAGAAACAGGGTTGGACCCGTCAATAAGCAGCTGTTAAAAGGATTTAATTAAAAAGTTCGCTAAATATTTTTTATGGGCGCCATATGATAAAGAATAGAAGCAGGCAACTCAAGCAAGCACATCGACGAAGAGCTGCCTGCTTTGGAAGATTCTGATTGGTTTAATTTGGAGGTAGTAAAATATTTTTATGGCACTATATGATAAAGGAATAGAAGCAGGTAACTCAAACAAGCACGTCGATGGAGAGCTGCCTGCTTTGGAGGATTCTGATTGGTTTGGTGGTAGTAAAGGGGCAACCTCTCTTATTTATATATTAGTGGTGAAAGCCCATGCTAGCACGGTTCAATATAAATTATTTTTTAATCTTGATTTATGTGATATTGATAGATTTTTCTTATATATTTTGGAATATATTGTAAAAATATAATTTAAGTAGCTAAAGAAATTTTATGAAGTCGCTGAAGTACATACGTCAATACGCAGCTGCCTTGAACAGATTAAATTGAAAAACTCACAAATTATTTTTTATTGGCCTAGTTGAAGCTGCTCAAGCAAGTAGCCAGTACAATAATTTTTTAGTCTCGATTTATGTGACATCAATAGATTTTTTATATGTATTTCATGAATTATTATAAAATTATAACCGTAGCAGCTAAAGAAATATTATGAAGCAGTTGAAGCAAACACATCAATATTAATTTATAAATAATTTAAGATAAAATAATTATGAAAAATGAGTTTAAGGCTTAAGAAATGATTGATGATGACTTTATAAAAAATTGAGAGTTGTGTGGGAATTGAATCCATAACCTTCTATATATATGAGAGAAGTTTCAACCATTTGGCCAAACCAATTGCTTACGTCATTATCTGCAAAATGACAAAACACATACCATGAAAAAGACATGTAACTGTCATTTCTTAAATAAGGGAATCTTATATAGATTTGGTGTTCTATATGTAGAAACAGGTAGGACATGGAAGATTTTGATTGGTTTGGTGGTCGTACTTGGACACGTCAATAAGCAGCTGTTAAAAAGATTTAATTAAAAAGTACACGAAATATTTTTATGGGCTTGATATGCTAAATGAGTAGAAGCAGACAACTCAAGCAGACATGATATGGAAGATTTTGATTGGTTTGGTGGTCGTACCTAGACATGTCAATAAATAGCTGTCAACAAGATTTAATTAAAAAGTTCATGAAATATTTTTATGGGCCCCATATGATAAAAGAATGGAAGCAGGCAACTCAAGCAAGCATGTCAACAAAGAGGATTCTGATTGGTTTAATTTGGAGGTGGTGAAATATTTTTGTGGGCCCCATATAATGAAGGAATAGAAGCAGACATCTCAAGCAAGCACGCCGACGAAGAGCTGCCTACTTTGGAGATTCTAATTGGTTTGGTGGTAGTAAAGGGGAAACTCTCCCTTATTTTCTATTGGTGCCCTATATGTAGAAGCAGACAGCTCAAACAGGCATGCCATGAAAGATTTTGATTGGTTTGGTGGTCGTGCCTGGACACGTCAATAAGCAACTATTAAAAAGATTTAATTAAAAAGTACACGAAATATTTTTATAGGCCCTATATGTTAAAGGAGTAGAAATAAACAGCTCAAGTAGGCATGATATGGAAGATTTTGATTAGTTTGGTGGTCGTACCTGGACACGTCAATAAGCAACTGTCAAAAAAATTTAATTAAAAAGTTCACGAAATATTCTTATGGACCCCAAATGATAAAGGAATAGAAGCAGATAGCTCAAGCAAGCAAGTCGACGGAGAGCTGCCTGCTTTGGAGGATTTTGAATTTCTGATTGATTTAATTTGGAGGTGGTGAAAGATTCGGAAAAGTCACAACCCTTCGAAAAAGTCACAATCCTTCAGAAAAGTCATAATCCTTCGAAAAAATTACAACTTTTCGAAAAAGTCACAATCCTTCGAGAAAATCACAACACTTCGAAAAAGTCACAACTCCTTGAAAAAGTCAAGACCTTTCGAAAAAGTATGTGAAAACTTATCCGCTTTCAATATAATATACTAATATAATTAAATAAATATAATACAAAATATAAAAATTATGCTAAATTGATTTTTAAGTTGGGGGTATTATAATAATTTAACATTCAAATTTGAGAGTTTAAGCACTATTGAAAAACCAATTATATCGACAAATAATATTATAATCTAAAAATATAATTAAAGATAATTTGGACTTTAGCAATATTACATTAATAAAAGTTCTTGAGATATATTTATAATGCTAAATTTTTTATATAGAAAAAACTTAATAATTTTAAAATATTTTATTAATTTTAATATTAAAATATATAAATTTAAGTAGATTTTTGCGCGGTCTAATTACCTACCGAAGTAAATAAAAGAAAAAAAAGATACTACTAATAATAATAATAAAGAAACAAAACTCATCCCTCAATTTAACAAAAATACAACTTTTGCCTAATACTCTAGTTTGTGTCAGCAAAAGACGGAGCAATGGAAGCCGGAGCTATGCTGAGAGCTCTGAATCCTTTCAAATTCAGAGCAAAGTTTTCTGGCTCATACAAACTTCGATGCTTTTCCTCTATCAAGATTCCCTCTGGTTCGTTTCGAGGGTTCTTTTTCTTTTATGCTTTAAATTCCTAGTTTCTTATAAAAATGTAATCTTGGCACACACCCACTCATTTTTATGTTGAATTATATACATATAGTAATATTGTGGAAGTGGGGATTTAAAATTTTGGATCCTTGGTCTGCTTATAGGTTTTTGTAACGAAGGTACCAACAACCGGCCTCACTACCTCAGGTAGTGGTAAGGTGTGCCTACATTTTTCCCTTCCCAGACCTCACTTGTGGAATTTTACTAGCTATGTTATTGTTGTTGATCCTACTAGTGGTGTTAGTAGTAATGTTGAATTTCTTGGTGGAGGCAGGGAAAGAAATGGGGAGGAGAGCATATGATGGACTGCTGTTGGATGCAGCAAATACACTTTTGCAATTGACAAAGCCAGTTGAAGAGACTTATGCTGTCATTGGCAAGAAATATGGTGTGTTGTTCCTTCCTTTAATTGTAGTTGTAATATTTCACTTCCCTAACACCAAAGGAGAAATTCTTTTTTATACTTTTTCTAATTCACTTCTTGGGGTGAGGTAGAAGTTGAGTTGTTTGTGTGTGTCATGCTGGTTTAATTGGGCTATACTATAGAACTTCGCCTTATTGATGATTCTAGATATAGCTTTCTCCATGTGTCATTGTTGTTAACTGGCATAATGAACTACACCTTTTGTTAGGATCGGGAACTGCAGTATTGCAGAACTTAGCCAAGTAGCTTTTTAATGATAATAACCGTAAGTTAAGCTAAATGAGATATAAATTTAATGTGGTTCAATCAATATGACCTAATCCACAAGCATAGAGGAGGAATTTACCATATCAACTGAGTATATAATTGGAGTAGATACTATAATTAGCCTAAGAGAATAACCTTACAAAGCCACTCCAAAGAAGAGGTTCACACAACGTATTATCGAATAGTAACTCTATATAATATATTTAACTCTCGATTACTAAGAATACTCAAGAAGAGTTTCTAATTATTTTTGGGATGATTCAAAGGAAGAAAGAATAGCTATACTTATAGTGGAAAGTTTTTGGTCCAAAGTAAAGCAAAAAGAATGAAAGAACACACTTTTATTCTTTGACTCAAAGTTGTTATGTTTTGGAACCAAGACACTTGCTGAACTGTTGTGACCTTCTATCTAAAAGCTTAAGTTGTTATAGAGAGCACACTTTTATTATTGATGTCTCACGCTGCTTGGTTAAAAGGTCTTTGGTCTCCTTATATGGTCTTGCACAGTCCTCCCCCATGAGCTAGCTTTTGGGGGTTGAGTTAGGTCCAAGTGCCATATCCCACAGCCAGGATCACCCAATTCACTGTTTCCAATGTTGGCCCCCTATCTTATATTATCCATGTCATAGACGTCCAGTACTTGGAGTGTCGGGGTAGGGGCGTTCCCATATCGTGGGCCAAAAGGCGAAATCCTCCCCCCATGAGCTGGATCTTGGGATTAAAATGGCTTGGGAAAAATTGGTAGGTTCTTTAATTTGTGAAAGAGAATTGATATATTGTGATTCGACGTGGACAAAGAAGTAAAAGTAAATGGTGTGCAAGAAATAGAAGAAAAACAAGTATTAGACACATTAGAAAAATGGAAAATATTGCAAATGTAATCTTCGAAAACGAAAATCAGGATCAGGTGTAATTAGTGAATCAATAAGAGGAAGAACAGAAACAGTAGGCTGAACAAAAGTAAAAGGATATATATTTTCATAAGAAACAACATTTCTGGAAACAAAGTATTTTTGAGGATGTAAACTAAGTAACTTATATCCCTTTTTCCCAAAGGGATGAAACACACAGGGTTCAACTCTAGGATTCAATTTAGATCTACCCTAGGAAAGAGTAGAAGCAAAACCAAGACAACCAAAACATTTCAGGTTAGAGTAATTTGGAAGATGACCAAACAGTTTTTCACATGGTGTTCGAAAAGATAACAGTCTAATCGAGCATCTATTGATTAAGTGATTGTCACAAGACAATCCCCCCAAATTTCAGTGGAAGATGAAACTGAAAAAAACAATGCTCTACAAACTTCCAAAAGATGCCTATGTTTCCTCTCAGCCACGCCATTTTATTTTGGCGTGGCAATAGAAGAAGTTGAATGAATGATGCCTGTGAAGACAAAAAATTAGAGGTTTCTAAACTTGAACCCAATTCCCAAGTGTTATCAGATTTAATGACCTTAACATTTTGTTTGGATGGTTGTTATATATTGTTTTGATAATGTATCATATAATTTTGTATTGAGTTGCATTATATTGTACTCTATTATTATAATGAATAGATACTTGGATAGATTGTATCGTTATATAATGTCGCACATCAACAATTTTAATGACAAACCTACAAGAAAAGTAGGGTATGGGGTATAGAGCAACTGCGAGAAGGCAAGGTAAAGGACGAAGTAAGATTATTAAATAATAAATACAGATAAAATAAGAAGAGAATATTAAGGTAACAATGTGATCACACCAAAGCAATGATTATACAAAATGGATTTTTTCGTTGTTACCTAACAATGAACTTAAACGACATGATACAATAAAATTTAAATAACAATCAAAATAAATATTGTATCTAAACTCTATTCCTCAATGCTTTCTCAGTTTGCATTTTGGTTAAGGATGTCTTCATTTCTCTGCGTCCAGTTACCTCCGTTATTTTAGCTCCATTCTTCCAACTTCACTTTCAACATCTTTAGCTTCTCAGCCAAGATGTAAGCTGCTCTTCCCTCGACAACAAAGGAACACCGTTTACCCTATTTTTAAAACCTTCCATTTCCAGCCACTAGATTTGAAATACGACTTCCTCCACTACCAGTTCCCTCAGATTAGCATGATAAGATTGTGGTCCAAAGTTGCTTTCCCATCACTTCTTGTTATATGTGTGTAAATCTCTTCCCCCATTGGGTACAATGTAAGAATCTGTCAATCATTGAGGCACATCCATGATCTTCTCCTTTTTTCCAAATATAAAAGATCCTCCAAATAAAGGAGGATCAATCAACACAGGCCTTTGACTGATGATGAAGTATTACAGAAGGCCAATCTGGCTATGGGGTTTTGAGGAATTAGCAGATTGGAGGAGATTGCTTGGAGACAAAGATCCAGGTACAATGGCTGAAACAGGGAGACAATAATACCAAATTTTCCCATTGAATTGTAACTTCACACGAGATGCAATTCTATGGAAAAGATAGAGGTTGATGGAATCACTGTTAAGGACCCAACTCTAATCAAACAAGCTGTCCTAGATTTCTATATGAAGTTGTATGAAGAACCAGAGCCTTGGATACCTGATTTGACTCTGCAAGGAGTTTCTGTGATTTCTGAAGAGGAGCAGACCACAAAGACCTTTTGATGAGGAGGAGGTTCTCGACAGCATCAAATTATGTGCCAAGGAGAAAGCCCCAGGCCCAGATGGCTTTCCAATGATCTTTGTCCAGACTTTCTAGGATGTTTTGAAGGAAGATATAATAGGGACTTTGACACAGTTTCACTCTAATCAGAATTTTGAAAAGAGTTTTTATGCAACAGTTATTGCATTAATGCCTAAAAAGCTTGGAGCCTCTACTCTTAAAGATTACCGACCAATCAGTCTAGTTGGAGGAGTGTACAAGATTATGGCCAAGTTACTTGCAGAAAGGCTAAAGAAGGTGGTGGATAAATTGGTAAACAAAAATCAAATGGCTTTTATAAAAGGAAGACAGATTATGGATTCTACCCTGATTGATAGTGAGTGTATAAACTCAAGGATGAAAGATGGTAATGCAGGATTACTTTGCAAACTAGATGTTCAAAAAGCCTATGACCATACTAGTCTTGCTTACTAAACACTTTGAGATTAATGGGCTTTGGGACCAAATGGTTGAAGTGGATAGAGGCATGTATAAAGACAGGAAATAGCAGGTGCTAGACTTCACCAATGGAACAACATTTGGAAAGGATTGACATCCACTAAGGTGAAATGCTTCACATGGCTAGTTATTAGGAGAGCATGGCTTACTCAAGACAAACAACAACAACATACCCAATAGAATCCCACAAGTGGGGTTTGGGGAGGGTAGAATGTACGCAGACTAACCACTACCTCGTAGAGATAGAGAGGCTTACTCAAGAAGTGCTGCCAAAAAAGGAATGATACTAGTTCCCAGGTGTTCTTTGTGTAACCTGATAGGGAAAAAAATAAACATCTTTTCTTTCATTATAAGTACATTACCCAACAGTGGGAGCTTTTCCTGAACATCTCTGGCCAAAGCTGGACCATGCCAGAACATACCACTGACCTCTTAGCTGCTGGATTAGAAGAGGGGGCAACAACCCTCAAAAGAGATGGTAGAAATTGATTCCTTCATGTATTTGGTGGGCTGTCTAGAAAGAAAGGAACGATAGATATTTTGAAGATGGACAAATCCATCCACAAAGTCAAATGAAATTGTTTAATATCTTTACTTTTCTTAGTGTAAACAATTATGTATAGAAGATGTAGATCAAGTCATAGATATAATAGGAAGCTTGTAACTTTTGTTGGAACATGGTTGTAATCTTTCTTGATGGTGGCCAGTGCTCCCTACTGTTGAAGAATACTACTTACCAATTGTCAAAAAAATATATTTTATCTAAACTAAACATTACAATACAATGGGTAACAACCATTCAAACAAGGTGCAACTTTATAAGGCCCCCAAGTATCATTGTGGATGAAATCAAATATTTTTTGAGATAAAATATGAATAATAGGAAAAGGAAGTTAGATTGCTTTGCTAATGGGCAAATAGAAAAAGGAACAGAAAATTTTGAACAATCTGAAACATGAATTCCATTGATATATTGCATATACATGCTCCAACTTTACATGTCATAACTTGCTTTGAACAATAGAAAGAGAAATACATGACAAACTGGATTTGTCATCCTTTAGGTAATATAAATTAGAGCTAGACTTAAAGCAAGAATTGGATAAGAAGCAACTGGAGGCCTATTCTTCAAGATGTAGAGACCATTTTGACTTTAACCATGGAGCATTGGTCTCTTCATTGAAGGGCCTTGCATGAAACAATGAGAAATAGTGAAGAATAATATATATACATGTATTGTATAGCAGAATAAAGATACGAAACATTCAGCACAATCTTTTTTCCTTATATTTTGCTATCTTTCATGGTCTCAAAGCAGGCAAAGGTCCTGAGACCGAATCTTATTGCCCTCCATATCAAAAAAAATAATTTCTATGTGCTTGGCCATGAAAAAGAATCAGACCCTGTACGCAGACCTTACCACTACCTCATAGAAGTAGAGAGGTTGTTTCCTGGGAACGCAAGTGAGGGTGTATGTTGGAATATAATAATAAAAGTGTGCTCTCTCTAGCAACTTAAGCTTTTAGATGAGATACTCAACACACTTCAACAACACTTTACTTTGGCCCGACAATACTTGGCTATCACACAAGTATTTTCACATGGATAAATTTAAGTCATATCTTACAAATCAAGATGAGCTTGTGCCAAACTAAGGGATTGGGAAAAACGAGTGTAAAGTCTTTCCATCCTAACAAAAGAGATATTTGTGTAGCCAAAGTACCTACATTATGGAGTTCTGTGAACACTATGTGTTTGAGAAGCAAAAAAGAGTCAACTGCAAATCTCCAGCAAGTCATAGAACAAAAGGTACTTTGGATTACATCAATGTAAATTTTTGTGGTCCTTCTCAATCCCCATTGAAAGGAGGTGTCAAGTATAAGTTAACTTTCAGTGATGATTATTTAGGGAAAGTTCGGGTTTGTTTTCTAAAAAATAAAAGTGGTGTTTTTCTAATTTTCAAACAATGAAAAGTTTTGATTCAAGTAAAACAAATTAAGCGGCTTAGAACAACTAATGACTTGGAATTTTGTAATTCTGAGTTTAATGAGTTTTGGAAAAATGAAGGAATTGCTCAACATCACACTGTGAGGATGACCCTAAACAAAATGGTGTTGCAAAAAGAATCAACAGAACTCTTAAGGAAAGAACTCATTGCGTTATTTCAAAAGTCGGGTTGACAAAAACCCTTTAGGTAGAGGCTATATCTACGACGTGTTATATTGTAAATCGTGCTCCATCTACACCTTTGAACTTTGGTTAGGTGCTCTTGTAGATTATTTTGGTTTAAAAATATTTGGTTGCTAAGCATATGTGCATGTAGATGGTTGAAACTTGGAGGCAAGGGCTAAAAAGTGCATTTTCCTAGGATATGCATTTGGAGAGAAAGGATGCATATTATGGTATCCTGATCCCATATCACTAAAATTTATAATTAAAGAGATGTAATCTTTGATGATGTCCTGATCCCATCCCAAAAAAGAATCTTCTAGTTTTTGTAATATAGATAAAGGGAAACTACGAGCAGCTGAAGGTTGAGATTAGCATTCCTTATGAACCAAGTTCATCAACTGTGGAACAAAAAGCAGTTGAAACTCCTCAAGTTGAGCCAGAAGTTAACCTCCAGAAGTCACAACTTCTATATTCCGTAGTCACACATAGACCAAGAAGACAAATCCAAAAACCAGGAAGGTTTGGAGATTATATTGGTTTTGCCTTTTACATTTCACAAGAAACTGTTGAAATTGGAGAACCATCACTCTGAAGCAATTTCGAGTGTGGATTCAGCCAAAAGGCTAATTGCAGGGAATGAAGAAATGAAGTCTCTCCAAATGGTACTTGATCTCTTGTGAAGCCACCATCAGAAAAGAGAATTGTTAGTTGCAAATGGGTCTTAAAGAAAAAATAAAGGTATTCCAGGGGTTGTAAATGAAAGTTATTGGGTATGGTTAGTTACGAAGAGCTATAGTCTGGTAAAAAGGGTTGATTTGAATGATATTTTCTCACTTGTTGTTAAACATAGAACCATTCATGTGTCTCTTGCTCTAGTTGTCATGCATGGTTTGAAATTAGAACAACTTGATGTTTGAAAATATCTTTCTTACATGTGTCAACCCGAAAGATTTGAAATTGAAGGAAGAGAAGATCATGTTTGGTTGTTAAAGACATCCTTGAACAGATTAAAGCAATATCTAAGACAATGGTTACAAGCGATTTTGTTCCTGAATTTTAGGTCATGGTTATTCAAGGAGCATGTATGATAGTTGTGATTACTTTTTAGAAGTTGAATCAATACTTTCCCTTGTTTGAAAGTTAGAAAAACATCACTTCAATTTTTCAGAAATAAACCCACTTTTCTTGAATAATCATCAATGGAAGTTGACATTACCTGACATCACATTTTGACAGGGTTTGGGAAGGACCAAAAGATCTGAATGAATGTAATCCAAAGTACTTTTTGTTTAATGAATTCCTAGAGATTTGAAGTTGATTTTTTTCTGCTTCTCGAACACAGTGTGTTCACAGAACTCCATATTCCTAGTACTTTGTCCACACAAGATACCTCTTTTCCTGACGATCGAGAGACTTTTCTCACTCATTTGTCCTAGTCCCCCAGTTTGTTACAAGCTCATCTTGATTTGTAAGAGATATGACCTAAAGTTAGCCATGTGCACATTACTTGCGTAAGGGCCAAGTGTCGTTGGACCCAAAGTAAAGTGTCTTGTTCCAAAGCATCATTGCTTGGAGCCAAAGAACATAATTGTTTCTTTTTTCTTTACTTGGGGACCAAAAACTTTTCACAGCAAGAATGAGTCTTCTTTCTTCCCTTGAATCATCCAAAGATTTGTTATGAACTCTTCTTGAGTATTTCTTGTGATAGAATTTCGTATATTCCATAGAGTTTGTATTGGGAAATGATTTATGTGAACCTCTTCTTTGGAGTGACTTTGTAAGGTTATTCTCTTAGGTTAATTGGAGTAAAATGTAGGTCAAATTCTTCGTCTCCTATTATCTTTTAATTGTCATTATAATGCTTGTGCACTACCCAGACATCTGATCCTAACACTTTCTATCCCATTTTATATAAACTTTAACTATTTGGAGAGCGAAATAGTTTTTACTATGAGCTTTTTTTAAAATTTCTTAAATAATTGTAATATTATACTATATTATATTTTTTTTCGATAGTTCTCTTCCAAATTGAGGAATTCAATTGATGTTTTGGATGCCTTGGTTCTCGTATTCCTAATCCTGTCATTCTTTTTTGGATGGGATTATTACTTATATTAATTGTTCTTACAAAGCTACCGTTAAGCTGTTTGAATCTGTGAGCTGTGACTTACTTCAGTTGAAATTCAGAAGCGCATGTGTTCTTCTCTTGAGGCAATTTATTGCTAGAAATGCTTTCTTAAATTGTAATGCATGATGATACAACTAGCAAAGGTTTAATGAGATTTACTTTCTCAAATTAAAAGAAACATTAGTAGCTTTGTTCTGGTTTATCTATTAGACGGTTTTACGCTGCTTCAGAAGCTGCAGACTTTCTGACCGTGTCTACCTTTTTATCAAATCAATATTTTAACAGAAGATGGCCTTGTTATTTAGCCAAGAGTCAACTATAAGTTAAATGATCAAGCATGTAGTACTAGCATTACCCATTTATCTAGTGAAAATTGAACTAGAGGTATCTATCAAGTCTTAAAATTAAAAAAGGTGACAACTTTGACCTTGAAGGTCAAAGTTGTCCTAAATTAAAAATTAACCTTGATTAACTTAATGAGGGACCAAAGGAACATTTTAAAAACTTAGCAACTACTTCTTCTTAAAAGAAACTTCTGTAACTTAAAAAAATTAAAAAATACTTTCATCAAATTCAAAATCAAAACTGAAAAGAAAACCTCTTCAACTCCCTCACTCGTTTCTTCTTCTAGGCGCGAAAAAAAGTTAGGATTTTCAGACCTTTACCCGTTTCTTGTTCTTCTTCGTTGCCGTCGGTTCCCTTCACTGTTGTCGCCGCCGTCATTGGTGCTCTCCTTTTCCCCCGTCGTCATCTTCTTTAAAGGTAAGACTCTGTTTATTTTTCCACTGCTATGGTTTTGTTTTTTGTTGTACAAATGATTATTTAGGTTTAGGAAGATGAAAAAGTATGTATTTTGTTATTGCATACTCTAATTTCAAGTTGGTGTTGTTTGATTTGTTGTTGTACTCTTTGAAGAAGACAATTTCGAGTATGGATGTTGTTTTTGTAGTCATTTTGAGAAATATGTTTGGTTGGTTGGTTGATTTTGGGTATGGGTGTTCTTGTTGTTTGATTTTTGTTGAATGTTGGGTTGGTTGGTTGATTTCGGATGTGGGTGTTGTGTTGTTGCTGTTGTTTGATTTTTGTTGAATGTTGAGTTGGTTGGTTGATTTCGGGTATGAGTGTTGTTGTTTGATTTTTGTTATTGTAGTCATTGCGTGCAAAATGTTGGGTTGGTTGATTTCGAGTAGGGTTCACAACAATTGTTGAAGTATTACAACAACTTTGTAATTGGGTATGAGTGTTGTTTGTTGTTTGATTTTTTTTGTTGTAGTACTTTGTGGGAAAAAATGTTAGTCGATTTTAAAGTATTGGCAGCAACTGTTGAACTAACTAGGACAACTATTGTGGTTGTTGTTTTTGTTTGATTTTGGTTATGTTTTTGTAGGTGTTGTTTGATTTGTTGGGCTCTTTGAGGATACACTTTCGGGTATGTGGGTGGTGTAGTAGTAGTTGTACTTTTTTGTGAAAAAAGAACACATTGTTCATGTAGAGAGGTTCTTGAGCATTGATTTTTCTTGTGCTTATTTAGAGTGATTGATCAAACTAATAAATAATCTCTATTTTGTGACATGACTATCTATTTTAATGGCACGACCAAAACGAAAAAATCGTGGATCCAACGATGCTCCTACTAGAGCTTCCAGAAGGAGACTCGTTATATCGGAAGATGAACAAGACGATGATCAGTCATAGGAACAGCTGGTACATATTATTGAAGAATTCAGTGCTCAGGCTGGTGCTGGTGCCAGTCTCGCAGCTGCTGGACAGAGTTCCTCAACTGCTGCACCCAGTCCATGAGCTCCTGGACACAGTACCTCAGTTGTTGCGCCCAGTACATCAGCTGCTGGATCAAGTTCAATAGTTGCTGTATACAGTCCTTCAGGTATTGGTACCACTCCCACAGCCGCTGGTGCCAGTACCTCAGCTGTTGAACCAAGTCAGACAGCTGGTGATGACAGTCCCTTAGATGACGCAGGGACTCACACAGCTGGTGAACAAAGTCTCTTAGATGCTGCACCAAGTGACACAGCTGGTGCAGACAATCCATCAGCTGCTGAAGAGACCCCCCCAGTTGTTGCTGGCATTCCCTCAGCTGCTACAGACACTGCCATAGTTGTGGCTTTCAGGTATGACGATTATGGCTTTGAGATGCTTGGATTTTTGAATCGGGGTGAGAACAGTGATCTAGGAATAAAATCTGTACTTGGGAAATCATTTTATGATTTTAAAAAAATTTTAGTGAAGGAAGACTTGGATAACTATTTTAAGTATACGGTATTTGGGAAGTTATACCTAGACATAGGTGAAGGGAACACCACGAGATTTCAAATAAAGCTCATGTATCAGCTTCTTTGTCGTTGGATGATTAGTGAGAATGATTTTTGGGTCATTTTTTGTGGCATGCATGTTTGTTTTGGCATGAGAGAGTTTGCTATTGTTACCGGGTTGAACTGTCACGTACCACCTCCTCCTCCCTCCCAATCCAAAAAGGTAAAGAAGACATCCAAAAGGATATGTGATGCAATGAAGAAGAAGCATTGCAAATCGAAAGAGATGCTTGACCACTTGCAGTCAAGTAAAGTCAAGAGAGTGTTAAGAAGTCCCTGTGTTTGGTTTACTTTGTCCATGAGATTCTTATGAGTAAAGATCCAGGGACTAATGCGACAGACTCTTGGTTCAAGCTAGCGGCCGACCGAGATGCATTTTGTGCCTATCCTTGGGGTCGGGATAGCTATGAACTCACTGTGCAGTATCTGAGGAAGGCGGCGACATAGACAAGAAAGTCGTCAAATCTATATGGTTTTTCGTGGGCTTTTATGGTAAGTTTTATTTGTTGTATTTTTTGTAGTACAGTTTTTATTCCTAGATCACTATTCTCACTCCGATTCAAAAACCCAAGCATCTCAAAGCCATATCGTCATACCTGAAAGCCACAACTGTGGCAGTGTCTGTAGCAGCTGAGGGAATGCCAGCAGCAACTAAGGGGGTCTCTTCAGCAGCTGATGCACTATTTGCACCAGCTGTGTCACTTGGTGCAGCATCTAAGAGACTTTGTTCACCAGCTGTGTGAGTCCCTGCATCATCTAAGGGATGTCATCACCAGCTGTCTGACTTGGTTCAATAGCTGAGGTACTGGCACCAGCAGCTGTGGGAGTGGTACCAATACCTGAAGGACTGTATACAACAACTATTGAACTTGATCCAACAACTGATGTACTCGGCGCAACAACTGAGGTACTGTGTCCAGGAGCTGATGGACTGGGTGCAGCAGTTGAGGAACTCTGTCCAGCAGCTGCGAGACTGGCACCAGCACCAGCCTGAGCACTGAATTCTTCAATAATATGTACCAGTTGTTCCTGTTCCTGTGACTGATCATCGTCTTGTTCATCTTCCGATATAACGACCCTCCTTCTGGAAGCTCTAGAAGGAGCATTGTTGGGTCCACGATTTTTTCGTTTTGGTCGTGCCATTAAAATAGATAGTCATGTCACAAAATAGAGATTATCTATTAGTTTGATCAATCACTTTCAATAAGCACAAGAAAAATCAATGCTCAAGAACCTCTCTACATGAACAATATGTGTTCTTTTTTCACAAACCAACCCAACACTCATACCTACTGACCAAACGTATTTCTCAAAATGACTACAAAAACAACAACACCCATACTCGAAAGTGTCTTTTCAAAGAGTACAACAGCAAATCAAACTACACCAACTTGAAATTAGAGTATGCAATAACAAAATACATACTTTTTCATCTTCCTAAACCTAAATAATCATTTGTATAACAAAACTATAGCAGTGGAAAAATAAACAAAATCTTACCTTTAAATAAGATGACGACATGCGAAAAGGAGAGCACCAACGACAGCGATGACAATAGTGAAGGGAACCGACGACAACGAAGAAGAACAAGAAATGGGTAAAGGTCTGAAAACCCTAACATTTTTTCGCGCCTAGAAGAAGAAATGAGTGAGGGAGTTAAAAGAGGTTTTCTTTTCAGTTTTGGTTTTGAATTGATGGAAGTATTTTTTTTTTTTTAAGTTATAGAGGTTTCTTTTAAGAAGAAATAATTGCTAAGTTTTTCAAATGTTCCCTTTGGTCCCTCATTAAGTTAATCAAGGTTAACTTTTAATTAGGGACAATTTTGACCTTCCATGGTCAAAGTTGTCACCTTTTTTAATTTTAAGACTTGATGGATACCTCTAGTTCAATTTTCACATGTATCAACATGAAGTCCTAAATTATGCAGCAGACAAAACAGCAATTATGTCAACCAATTTTAGAATAGTTTCCCTGGAACATTGAAATGAGCCTAAATGTGTTTCCTTAGCCTTTTTCTTCAAGCAAACATTTTTATCCAGTGTAGAAAAAGTCAAGAAAACACATTAATATCTCTATGTTTCTTCAGAAATATTGCTAAAAGTACTTTATCTAATTTTAGGGCTGACAACTTCTCCAGCCGAAATAAAGCAAGGATTCAAAAGAGCTTTTTCTGCTCCATGGCCAGAAATTCTTCGTTATCAGGTTACTACTTCGCGGAGTTCATGCTCGTTTGTCACATGTGAAAAATCAGTCTCTTTTGACCAGGGAAATCCAACATGCCTGATGTCTTTTAAGTATTTGTTTACTTGAAAACTAGAACTTAATCTTACATTTTCCTTTTCTTGGTCTTAACCCTCCTTCGCTTTTATCTCGCTCAGTTCCCATGCAAATATAGCAACACATTTTTAGCTTGTGAAGACTTAGTTCTTCCATGTAGAGTTGTAGAAAGAACTAGCTAAAGAGATTGATAGTTTGAAATAAGGTAATTTGTCCTTTCCCTGCCTTTGTGGTGGACAGAGCACTTTAAACATGATACAGCTAAGAGAAAATTATGTTGGTATATCCTGAGTTAATTTCGGATACAAAGATGAATAAACTCTTGGAACACCAATTACTTGTGGAAATTTCCCCTTTTGAAATGTACTTTGTCAGTGTGTTCTGCATATCTGTATGAATCGGCACAGTTAACGAGTAATTTATGTGGTTTTTCTTTATGAAGCAAAAACTTTGCAGGCAGTGCACCTCCATTTTTCCCGTCACTGAACTATTTAAAATGTCCTACAATTAAATTGTTGGTTAAAGTTCATTTTTCTTCATAGAGTTTACTGTTCCTTTTGGCATCATCAATCAACTGAAGATTTTGTACAACTGGCAGGATGATGGCCGACCTTTCTGGAAGCTTGTTGTTTCTGAAGCAACTGGTTGTAGTGACAATACCTACTTTGAAGAAGTATACCAGGTTAGTTCTTGCTAGTAGCTACCTAGATGAAAGTCTAAAGCATATTATAGAAATTCGAAGTTAGATATGACTGAGACCTGAAGTGTTTGCTTTAATCAGCACTATGCAAGTGGCGAGGCATGGCATCTTCCAGCTGGAGCCTATGACACAATACTGATTCTGAAACGTTCAGGAGGTTATCAAGTATCTGCTATCACTTCTGACATAAGATTTGTGTAACGAAATTTTTCTTGCCATTCTTCGTTTCTGAATTACTGAACCTTGGGACAGTCAAACTGGCCGTTGTATCCAACTTTGATACCCGGTTGAGGAAGATATTGAAAGATCTGAATGTGTTGGATCTGTAAGCATCAATCCTATCTTATATTTTTTTCGGTTGTTGAAAAAACACTTGTAGTGCTTGAAGTACTTTATGTCAGTCGTCAATTATGTTCCTTGGTCTGGAATGTCAGTGCCTAATTAAATAGCGAACTAAAATGGTGTTAAATTTGAGCCTTGGAACAGTTGTATGAATTTAACCCCTTCAAATTTTCTAAGAACTCTCATCTGCATGAAACGTCAGGGGCAAATGCCTGTTTGGAATTTTGAAGATGCATCATTTATCTGTTACTTTTGTGTGCTCCCTATACACAGATTTGATGCTGTCATCATATCGTCAGAGGTTGGATGTGAAAAACCAGATACAAATATATTTAGAGCTGCTTTAGGTATGTAACTCAAATACTAGTATATCTTTAACACGATGATGGAAGGTATCTCTACTTTTAACGTTTTTTAAAAAAAAAATTTAAATTGACTTCTTTAACAACTCTTTCGAGTTATATTATGACATTGGACTAGGCGTTAAAATTACAGTTTGATATTTAAAACATTTGTAAAATAAACCTGAAACTGGCTACAAGAAGTTGCCTTTACCATGTTCTGCAATGTTGTAGATCAGGATCAATGTGGAAGCAATAAAAACTGTTCATGTCGGAGATGATGAAAAGGCTGATAAAGTGGGAGCAAATGCTGCTGGAATTGACTGCTGGTGAGCTTTTGAATGTCTTGTGCTATATTTTGATTTCCACAATTTCCTTAGCAAATGTCTAGTGCAACAAAAGGATAGTGCTAAATGCTAATGCTGTAGTAGCTTCATCAAGGATAGTGTCATATGGTTAATAAATTTCCGTTCACAAAAATGTGCCTTTCAGGCTATGGAATGTAGACGTGAAGTCATTTGCAGATATACAGAACCGCATTCTAATAGCGGCCTAGGTTTTTTTTCACAACAGCTCTAACATTGGATGGTAAGCAAAACAACTTCTGTTCTTTTTCATTTTTCATTACCTTGTAGAACATCTCTTATGTAATAAATGTCACTAATATCTTACTGTTGTTTCTATAACTGCAGATGCAACTTGACTACAATCTTAGAAGGAAGCATCAAAATATTGTGTTGTTTTGGGTGATTATTGCGTTATCGACTCATCATCTGTGCTTCAATTCTAAATTATAAAGGCTTTTAATAAGCTTCATGCTGGATTTTTGCATTGGTGTTAATGGTGTACTGTTATTAGAGGATGATAATAAGAAACACATCTATGAGCATCCAAAATTGTCTCTTTTTTGAGGCAATATGATTCAGTAAGCAATCTTGAAGCAAAATTGTTTTGGTAACCATATTATTTGTTTTGCTACTGTTTTTTTGCATGACCTTTTATTTCCTTTTAATACTTTTTGTTATTATGCTTTACTTGAGCCAAGGAAAATAACCTCAATACCTTCACAAGGTAGGAGCAAGGTTGCATACACATTACCCTCCCTACTTGTTGAAGTAGCATGTACACTAATTTAGAGAAGCTAAAGTTTCTCATCTTTACTTTATGGCTCGTCTACATCATACCTTTTAGGGTGCGGCCTTTCTCTGATCCGAGATGTTTTGTGCACTAGGTTGCTCCTTAGCTGCTTTATGGCGTATTTAAACATCTTATATGATGTTTGTTTCAAAGGAAAATGCAAATAAATAGAGATAGAATGACTCCACAGCCACTGCAGTCTACAGGACAAACCAGAGCTGAAATCTAACTCACGAGCAAAGCTGGTACCTGAAGACATAATGCAGGAAGGAGAAGGGGTGAGGATGGGGAGTAGTGAGTAAGTATCACCGACAGAGTCATTTTCCATCAATATTGTACTGTGTAAATTGGAGAATAATAAGGAAATATATGGTCCAAAGGGATGAATAAACAACTCAAAATGGCGAAGGGGAATCAGTTCCTCCCTTCACTGCTCATTCATTCTTTTGATGAGAGTTGGCTGGCAGTTCAAACAATAGAGCGAGTTGAAGATAGGCCTTTCCGTTTGTTCAAAGGCACTAGGGAGGAGCCATTACTGACGTCTGATGCTTTGTGCTAAAGCTTGGATGATAGTATGAATGTTTCACAAAGATGATCTGATGCTTCTGAAGTTCTCTCGTGTCGAATTGTCCAAAATCTTATCAACCTATCCAAACCCAACTTCAATTGTCCAAAAGCTCATCAACTTGTCCAAGGAATGATGAATATTTCACAAGGAGAAATTTCGTCTATTGTACAATCCGATTACTTTTTGGTGTGAATCTATCTCTTCGAAAGAGTTTAACGTCAACAACTCACCCTTTCAATTCATAAAATTTCGATGAATTAGCAGAGAATGATAATAGATGATGAGCTTGTAGTGATAAATACTAGAGACCTTTCTCCATAGAGTTTGTTTTCCAAATGAATAATTTATTTATTAAGTTGACCCATTATTTTAACTTCAAATATAAATTTTGAATTTTGAAAAACATATTTTAAGAGTTCTGCAAGTTTTTACTCATGAATCTACAACTTTGTTTTCATATCTAAACACAACTTCACGCAATACTTTTTTTATCAATGCTTCAACTTTGTCATGTCTAAACACCTAATTCATTAGCGCACCCACTTAAAACTAGAGTGGCAAGCCTTAGCCACAGGACTCCAAACAAGCCGTTACACAACACCATCCCCGCAGATCAAGCAACTTGAAACAAACAACATACCCAATAGAATCCCACAAGTGGGGTCTGGGGAAGGTAAAATGTACAAAGACCTTACCACTACCTCATAGAGATAGAAAGACTGCTTTCAAAAAACCCTCGTCCAACTTGAAAGAATCATTATTCTAATTGCCTTTTAGATGACCTGATAGATGAAAATATTTACACAGTCGATGAAATCCCAAACCCAGATATCAAATGATAAATGAAGGAATGAAACAAGCAGATGCATGACAAAGCCTTCATAACAAGAGGCCCTGCAGCTAACATGTCAACTGAGGCTAACCATGGCAGGTTATAGCTCATTCTATTAAACTTTAGCAAGCATTATGATACTTATCTTTCTCTTATAGAACAAATGCATGTAGTCTGTAGAAACACCTACATCCATTGAAACTTTGTTACTGGTACAGAAACTAAAAGGGGTAGAGAAAATTCCAGTATTAATCATATCAATTCTACCAAGAAGCTAAGAAAGTCGCTAGTTATGACTTGCTTGAAGTCCCTAAACACAAGTCTAGGTGAAGCATTTCTTATGCAAGGTACCGATACAATCGTCTATCTGCATTATCCCTTTCCAAGAAATCTCTCTCGATAAGTGACTCAATCCGTTTCTTGATCTCCCCTGGATTTGCCAAGAAACGAGGTTGCAATTGCTTTGTAACTTCAGCTATGATGTTGTTGTGATCTAATACCTTCCTGGATTTCATGATCCTCACTATAGCAGCTTCAATCTGGGGCTTTCTGTCCTCTTCCACCCTTTGACGTGTCTCCTGCTTTTCAGGGTCGGATTCCTTCTGTGCAACTACAGTTCCTATCTTGACCTTGTAAAATTTGCTTGTAAATTTGTCATTAACAAAAAAGGCATCATCCTCCCCAATATCCTTGCTCATCGGTTCTTTCCGGAGAACATTCTTTCCCTTGACGCATGCCAGGGACTGCAAGCACCTTTTCAGATCAGATGAAGGGATCTCTGTGGCCTGTTCAATCTCCTTGTACATTAGCCGATCAGCATTGTTGAAGAGCATGAGGACACACATTTGGTAAGTTGAGACATTGAGCTCATGCTTCTGGCCCTTCCCAAATCTTGCTTTCAAATCAGCTGTGCCCATGTTCGTTTGCCAGGATAACCTTCGACCAGTGTGGGTCCCAAGGTAATACGACCGGAACTTCTCACACAGAAATGACAATTCAGATGGCAAATGGCAGGTCACACCAGGTTGAGTAGGCCACGATCCCGTCGTGAGAACCTGGACAACCAATGAGGGGCCATCACCCAATTCAGCACCATGTGCTGAATGGAATCCTTGCATTGTGTCCTGAGAGGTTTTCATGTCAGTAAACATGCCCTCTAATTTGGAAGTGAACTGATAACCACATTCTGTCTTCAGCTTAACAATCAGACTTCTCTCGGCATCATCAGAAACAGTTTTTCCTGAAAGCAGCCGCTTTGCCAAGTGCTGTTTATAGTACTTCTCAAATACATCTTTTTCTTGCAAGTAACGAAAGAGCATCATCACCTTGTCAAGAATAACTTCAACATCTTCCTCACTGACTCCTTTAAGGCCTTTTCGCAATTTTTCATCCACAAATAATGAAATAAACTCCGGAGAACGCGGATTGAGATTAATGAAGAATTCAAAAGATGAGTTTAAGGCATTTTGGAAAGTCTTGTCATTGTTGAATGCCAAGATTATTACATTATCATATTTATCCTTCTCATTCAAGAGACACTGGACAAATTCGACAGGATCTTTCAGCTTCTCAGGATCGGTAACGAGCTGTTTACCTATC
>DF362589.1:14689-33915 GCA_000787875.1 Solanum virginianum | reverse complement strand
AAAAAAAATATGTTAAGAGGATATATATATATATATATATATATATATATAATGTCGGGTTGGATTGGCCTCGGGTTGATTTTTAAAATCAAAATCAAACCAATCCAAATCAAACCACTAGTCAAATTTTTTTTCTCGAGTTGACTTGGTTTTCGGTTTAGTTCGATTTTTGATTTGATTTTGTTCACCTCTAATAATGAGTAATAAGGTAGGAGACATTTCTATTGAAAACAACAAAGAGAAGTTTGTCCATTAACTTGGATGAATTAACAATGAAAATTTTCTTTTTACGTCCTTTTTTTTATTTTTGTAGAAACAGGACAAATTGTATTATATTACAACGATATGCATCATTACAACATAGTCGCTACTATTGTTTTGAGGGGAAGAATATAAATTACACTTACTATTGCAATAACAAAGTTCCTTTGTTGTCTACTTCAGCCTTCTTGATTTTTCACGTTATTTAAAGTATACAAAAGTTAAACTTCAATAGATAAATTATATTGATAATTTTTTTTACGTTATTATTATATATAACTAAATACATAATCTGATATTGATCCTCAACATATTTAATTTGGGTATGCTAGGAGCTTGATGGACCTAATGCAAGAATTGCAGATTATTTTGATGTGATTGCGGGAACAAGCACGGGTGGAATAATAACCACCATGCTCACAGCTCCAAATAGGGATAATCGTCCTTTATATGCAGCAAAAGATATTTCCAGCTTCTACATGGAGCATTGCCCTCACATCTTTCCTCAAAGCCGGTAAACTATTTTAATTGTCCGATGAGTCGTATATATTTAACGAGTTCAACCGAACATAATACTTTCGCCTCGAGTCACTTATATATACATATGCAAGAGAATTTTAAAAATAGGCCATATCGTATACATAAATCATATTCATTTTGATACCGTTAACCCTAAACTCCGAATTCATCTATGCTTTTGATGATCAAAGTACTACTGTGGAATGAGTATTCTTTATTGAACAGGTAAATGTATACTATGTAATATGTAGAGTAAGAGTGTCAATTGGCAGGTCAACGACTCACTCAAAAGTTATTTGGGTTGAAATAACTCAGCAGGTCATAGATATTACAAAGTTTTAATTTCTTTGTTTGTTCTTTTATAAATTTTTAGTTACTTAATATAACTCTGCGTCCCCCACCTCCCAATTATAATTATATATAAGTATATAACATATCAAATAAAAGATTAAAATTTATTTTACGAGATTTCTCATGCCTCATGAGTTAACTTGGAGTACATATCAGTCCAACTTTAAAATGGATTGAAATAATATTTAGGCGAGCAAGCAAGTTACATTTCAGGAGCTAATTTTACGACTCATATATGCATGCAGGCGCAACAACTTGGTGAATAATATTGTACATTTGTTTGGGGGACCAAAGTATGATGGAAAGTACTTGAGATTCTTGGCAAATTCAATATTAGGCAACCTTACCATAAAGCAAATGTTAACTCATACAGTCATTCCAGCTTTTGATATCAAACGCCTTCAACCCATTATCTTCACTACTGTTGATGTATAATCCTCATCTTATACATTATTTTCTGGTTATTTGTAAACTAAAGACATTGAACGATGATAATTATTCGTATGTTTATAGGGTCGAGCAAGTGTGGCAAAAGATGTCCTATTGTCAGACATCTGCCTGAGTACCTCTGCAGCCCCCACTTATTTCCCAGTACACTATTTTGAGACTAGGGATGCTGCAGGAAGAATCCACACATTTGATCTTATTGATGGAGGTGTGGCTGCAAATAATCCTGTGAGTAACTTGCCATTTTGTTCTTTAGATTATTAATTTTTAACCTTTTAGTGCGAGGAATAAGGAATAACTAATTTCTACATTAATTTAGGATAAGTTTATTTCATGTTTAGTTGTCGCACGGTTAGTTATCCCAAATTGTTAGGTTTCTTCGATAGAATAATTAATCTCGAAATAACTCGTTCTCCAACCAAACGAGCCCCAAAATATGGTCAAATGTAATTATTTTTCAGTTGACATGTACTATATTTTTATCTCTTTACAATACAACATGCCCAATGATTGTACATGAACAACAGTATTGAAAAACATATTTACCCTTTCATTTTAGATTATTCCAACAAATAATAAAATCGTGACTAGAAAATTATACTAGTGACCAAGCTAATTGGATTTTCTGGTAATCTTTGCCAATCCATAGCTAAATGGGATTAGCATGAGATTTTCATAGTTTAGATTCAGAATTTCACCCGTAGCTAAATGGGATTAGCATGAAATTTTTGTTGTTTAGCAATAGAATTTTACTCGCCGCTAATTCTTTTTGTTGTCATTGAATGCTTTCCATTACCGAAGTACAGTTTTAATTGGCAGACCCTAATGGCAATCACTCACATTTCAAAAAATATCATGATGGGAAATTTTGAGTATGAAGAGATGGAAACAATGGACAGCAAGAAAATGCTGGTTCTATCATTAGGCACAGGTATAGGGAAGCACCAAGGGAAGTACAATGCAGAGACAGCTTCAAAATGGGGCTTACTTGGTTGGGTATACAACAATGGTGACGCTCCAATATTAGATGTTTATAGTGATGCAAGTGCTGACATGGTGGACATATATGTTTCAGCCATGTTTCAAACCCATCACAATGAAAACAATTACCTCAGAATTCAGGTAATAAGGCTACACTTTACTAACATTATACAACGACAACGACATACTCAGTGTGAAGGTGAATATATGTAGATCTTACATTTTTTCTAGGAAAATAAAGGTGCACTCTTTCTAATGTTGACTATTCTATGTTTTTGGACAGGATGATAATTTGATTGGGGATGCTGCATCAATGGATATAGCAACCACAGAAAACATGCAGACACTAGTGCAAATTGGTAACAATCTATTGAAGAAGCCAGTGTCCAGAGTCAACTTAGAGACAGGCCAATATGAATCAGTTCATGGGGAGGGCACCAATGAAGAAGCTCTTATCCATTTTGCTAACTTACTTTCACTCGAAAAGAAACTAAGAAGTTAAGACTATGCAATCATCAACTTTGGGATCACTGAGAAAGAAGCTTTTGTTGGTGTTGATTCTTTGTCCTTACGCCTTTCCATAAGCCTCACCATTCATCTGAACATTTCACCATAGTAAGCTAAATCTCCTGTGTAATTATTCCCACCGACGAGATCATGCATACTGGTGTTTAGCAATCACATAACTATACACTGTGATAGGCATGACAAGAAAAAGAGATTCATGTAACAGTAGCATCCCGTATTGTTCGTTCATTTTGAAAAACTTATAATCCGAGATAGAACACCATCATATCATTCCCAGCCACACTTCCCTTTTATGTAACAGGAAGATGGAAAACTCGTAATTTTATATAATCGAAATAAGATAAGATGATGCATAATCAAATAAAGTGTTTCTACTGGAATTTGATTTTTCTCCATAGAAAAGGAGTGCCTCTACATGTCCAAAGCCTGGAAATTTGCATGTAAAGTAATTGAACCAAACAGGAATATAGAGCATATCTAGGTTTAGAATGCATCAATAAAAGGAAAGAAAAATACTTGTTTGGTGAGAACAGTAATCTGCAACAAATATTACAACAAGGTGTCCAGAAATTTGCTTACTGTGGTGTACGTTATTTGTGGATATAGCTGTGTCCCTTCCAAACCACCAGAGGGCTCGATGCTGAAGTATGTCTGATCTCCTTTAACAAATGCAGAGTATATGAAAACCAACTCCATATTCTCGGGATATGGGGTTTCACGGATTCTCTTCAGGAGTTCATCTTCAGTGATGTAAATCTTTTTTAGAGTCTTCCCAATTTTTCCTTCCCAAATCCCGACCAGCTCATTCATTGAATGCATATTTCCTTCTGGCCTCATGTGTATCGCTTTGTTCAGAGTGCGTACATCATCCACTGTATTTATAGCAAAGGCAGCAACATCATTTTCACTCATAAAGACAGCTTTAGCAGTTCCATCACCGAATATGCTGACTTCGTCTCTCGGAGGGGCTTTCCGACCTGGTTGAACAAGTGACGGTAGGAGAACACTTGTAAAGAAGTTGCAACAAACATAGGTGTAAGGAATGCCTTCAGCTTCAATGATACGCCTAATCTCAGATTTTCTTGAGTAGAAGTTGTGGTCCATATCAGAAACTTGAGTTCTGTCAGGGTCCGACCCAAACTCTGAAGGGAGGAACCGTTTAATGCAACCAGCACGCTTTATAGCAGAAATCAGAATCTTTTGTTCGTGTACTTGCTTAGATGAAACAGCACAAATCACAATATCAACTTGCTTGAGTGCTTCAAGCAGGATATCTTCATCTTGTAATGAACCTTTTATTATTGTGAGGCCAGCTCCGGAAAGGGTATGAAGCTTTTGGGATTTATGTGGATCAGAGAATGCTGAGTCCCTCACAAGTCCGAACGTGGGATGAAAGGAATTGAGGCTGGCCTTCGCTAGTTCAAATCCCAAACGGCCTGTTACCCCGATTATCAGTATTTTGCTCTTATTTGATTCCATTTACCCGCCGTTAGCGCAGTCTCCAGTGAGCAGAGGTTTGAAGATTCCCCAAGCAGAAAAAATTAGGAACTTGATTACTGTACACAGACACAATGATTAGTATTCTAATGATAACTAGGATCAAGTAACCTTCAATTCCGATTCAATTGGTTACGTTGACCAAGATTCACGGACAAATTTGAGACAAAAATTTAACATTATAATTTCTTGAATTACACATTTGAAGAGATAGGGAGCAGAATACCTTAAAATCCTCTACGATTTTAATGTCTCCTTTGAAGCTCTTTCATCTTCTTCAGACTTCAGCAGCAGAGAGCTAGGGTTTCGTTGGGTTGGTGAAGACGAACTTCACCCCTTGTTTACAATTTGACACATGTCCTTCTTCTTTTTTTTGGGCCAATTTTCCACCCGTAGTTTAGTGTATATATATATATATTTATGCTATTAAATTTAAATTTGCGTCAAAAAGCTTCTATGAGAGATAAAAAAATTATTTCGAAAGGTTTATACAGACTCATAAAGACCTAATGAAGATTAAAAATGAAAAGGCATATCGATAGATATGTGTTTATTCAAAAGCTTTTTTGTTGTTTTATTCTTTTGATATCAATCTTCAACAATTAGCATTCTTTGATTGGATTCGTTGTAAAAATATTGAAGATCTGAAAATTGGTGAAGAGATTCAAAAGAGAGTCAAGCTTGAAGCTTCTTGAAATTTCTAAAAATAAGAGTTAATGAAGAACAATTTGTCAGAAATCTCAATTGATTAATCAATCAAGACAATTCATGCAATTCAACTGAGAATTATAATCAAAATTGCCATCGGAATGATACAACCTAGTTCTAATCCATATGCCTCACTTGTGGATTTAATTGGGAAGAAAGATGGAAATTAGAGGCTTTGTGTGAACAATAGAGATCTTAATCAATTGACAGTAAAGGACAAGTTACGTAATTTTATATAATCGAAATAAGATAAGATGATGCATAATCAAATAAAGTGTTTCTACTGGAATTTGATTTTTCTCCATAGAAAAGGAGTGCCTCTACATGTCTCTATTCTTATCATTGAGAATTTGTTAAATGAACTAGGAGGAGCTGAAGTGTTATCTAAGATTTATCTTAGAGTTGGGTACCATCAATTAAGGACGAAAGAAGAAAACACTCATAAGACAACTTTTAAAACTCCTGAAGGACACTATGAATTTCTGGTTATGCCATTTGGTCTTACAAATGCACCTTCTTCATTTCAGAGTCTTATAAATGTTGTCTTTAAACCATTCCCTAGGAGGTTAGTGTTCGTTTTCTTTAATGATGATATATTGGTTTACAACAAGGATATGCCAACTCATGTACACCTTTTACATGGTGTGTTTGAATTGATGAAGCAACACCAACTGTTTGCCAAGGGTTTTAAGTGTGCTTTTGGGGTCTCTAAGGTACAATGCTAAAGGGGGAGTTGTAGATCCTAAAAAGATTTCTGCAATACAGGCTTAGTTTGTTCCCACAAGTATTAAACAACTGAGAGAGTTTTTTGCTCTAACTAGATATTATAGAAGGTTCATTATGAATTTTGACTCCATTCTAAATCTCTTACTGAATTATTAAAAAAAGTTAAGTTTGTGTGGAATAATAGTGCTACTACAACTTTTTATATTCTCAAAGATACAATAGTGATTACACCTGTTTTGGTCTAACCTAACTATGATAAACCCTTTATGATTGAGACTGATACAAGTAATTTAGAAATTGGTTTTGTATTGATGCAGCAAGGGCATCCATTAGTAAGTCATTATCAGCTAGGTGTCAGGTTATGTGCATGTATGATAACGAGTCGTTATCTATGATATTTGCACTTACTAAGTGCTATAATCATCCCCTCTTTCTTGGTCCTACTGATGTGAGTGGTTATTCAACAATCGCATTTCAATTAACTGATCGTGAGTAGTTGTCATACGGGATGACCTATCCCCGTTAGCGCAGTCTCCAGTGAGCAGAGGTTTGAAGATTCCCCAAGCAGAAAAAATTAGGAACTTGATTACTGTACACAGACACAATGATTAGTATTCTAATGATAACTAGCTAGCCTATATAGACTTTCGAATTTGACAGGCCAGGCGAGGCGGATCTTTTTTTGTGGGCCAAAAAAACTAGCCTAACCCATCAGTACACGGGCTACAGGCCTTTTTGGGTCAGCCCACATTTTTACAAGTATATTATTTTTATATATTTGTAATTAAATTTTAATTTAAAAATATTAAAATAAATAGCAACAGGACAATATTACATGATATTAATGATACCATTACGTATTATAAAAATATAAGTTGTATCTAAGTTTTAATATTAAAAATTTTAAAATGAACTTTGAGTTTGAACTCTTATTATTAAAAATAATTTATTTTATTTTTATTTTTAGTTACTTTTTAATTTGGCCCACGGGCCGACCCAACTCATGTTGTAAAAGCCATACAAATTAGCAAGTTTATTCAAATCGGGCTAAAAAGCCCATTTTAAAAATAGGTTCCAAATATCATAGCCCAAACCTACTAAATTAAGGATTAGGCCGACCCAATGGGCCTAGCCATATTGACGACTCTAATGGTGAGAGATATACAGTTTGATCTCGAACAATTAAGACTATACTACTAAAAACAAAGAAATGAGGAATGATTGATGGATCTTATGAGAAAGACTGATTTTGTGAATAGTTATAGGATAAAGAATAAATGCAATCATTTTTTGTGGCTCATTAATGCAGAAAATTTCTATAGTATAGACTTGGTCTAAAGGGGTAACTGTAGATCCTAATAAGATTTTTGCAGTATAGACTTGGTTTGTTCCCAAAAATATCAAACAACTGAGTGGGTATAATGATCCTCCGGGTTATTTCTATAATTTTGCTTTTATTATGTTGATTTGAGCATGTGTATAGTGGCCTCGGGACTATTGTGGTGATTATTAGTCAGGTTATTCAGAGTTATGTGGATTTTTGAGTTAACCAAAAAATTATACCCGTAAAATGAGTTTTCAGGTAAAGACCTAGTAAACGGACTCAGAATGGAATTCTAACATTTCCACTAATTCTGGAATGATCAAATTAGGCTACGAGCATGTCTGATATAATTATATCGTGGATTAAAAATTTAGCTGTTGAAATCGATTAATAGTTGACCTAGTCAATGCTCTCAGGAACTATTCCCTAGATGAAAATTTTAATAGTGCGGTTAGCTCAAGAATGACAATTTTGGTCTAGATCGACCTTTCGATTGATACCAGGGACTTTGAGATATGATTTGATCCCCCAAGGGCTTTTTGTTAAAAAAAGTTGCGTAAAAAGAAGTAGGACCCTCATTTTATCGTAGTAAGTTCCACTGAAAATTTTGATCGCATCATTGGATCTGGAATGTCGAAATCTATAGGGTTACATAGTTCATTTGCGAAAATCAGGGTTCTGACGAGCCTGAAATGACGAAAAAGAGATTGAAGAAAGAATGAAAAGAGAGAGGGACGTTGCTGATTTTGGGGGGAGATTGCCATGTGGCGATGTCAGGCATTGACACATGTCAGAGGCGTGTGAGCCTAAGCTGAAATATTTGCATATTTGAGTTGGAATGTGTGGAAATATATTGTTTATCCGATTAATAAGATCCATGAATACTACCGGAGCATTCGTCAACCCAAAAGACATAACTCTAAATTCATAATGCCCATACTGGGTCCTGAACGCTGTCATGGGAATATCCTTCTCCTATACTCGCACCTGGTGGTAACCCGACCACAGGTCTATCTTCCAGAAATATTTAGCTCCCTGCAACTGGTCAAACAAATCGTCAATCCTGGGGAGGGTGTATTTATTCTTTATCGTTACCTTATTCAGCTACCGATAATTAATGCACATCCACAGGGATCCATCCTTCTTCCTCACAAATAATACTGGAGCTTCCTAGGGTGTCGTACTAGGCCGAATAAAACTCTTCTCCAATAGATCTCTCAGCTGCTCTTTCAGTTCCTTTAATTCTGCTAGAGCAATTCTGTACGGAGGAATAGAAATAGGCTGAGTGTCTGGCAGTAGATCTATAGCAAACTCTATCTCCCGCTCGAGAGGAAGGCCTAGAAGCTCGTCTGAAAATACATCTAGGAATTCATTAACAACTGGAATTGACTGGAGAGTCTTCTGCCTCTAAATCATGTACATGGACCAGATGATAAATGTAACCTTTTCTGATCATTTTTCTTGCCTTAAGGTAAGGGCTGGCCCCTGTCATCAACCCTATCAGGCTGACGCCTCCTGCATCGATCCTCCATGCCCTGGGCGTGGGCCTGAATACGGGCGATATCCATACCAGCCTGGTCTGCCATCACCAAGAAACTGTCAACATAATACCAGTCCAGTCCTACTATATACCGGTGCATCCAGTCAGTCATGTCAGCAACATATGTAGGCGCATATCTAGCCACTTTATAATTTTCATAAAATTTCATGTACATGAATGCATATGCGATGAATGAGATGAGAAAGGCATGAGCAATATAGATTCAAACTTGATTCAATAATACATTATAAAATTCAAATAAAATCATGAGTAAAATTCACATTTGAACATAATATGGACTACCCATGCATAAAACAAGCTTAAAGGGACATTTTTATTCATAACTTCATAAATGCAATGTAATTCATCATATTATAGGTTAAATCAACTTAAAATCAGTGAATAAACATAACTCGTGCATTATTTGAATTTCAGGAATTACAATATTTAAAACCCCAATTTAAAGTAAGTTAAGAATTCATGAAAGTTACTTGAAAATAGTTTGAGGAATCAAGGATCAGATCCTCATACCTTGGCAAAAATGAAGACATTCCCAAGTTGCAATCCACAAGAGTTCTTTAAGAGAGGTTTGAGAGAGTTTTCAAATGATAAAAATGAATTTGAATATTTTGAATAGGGTTTAGGTCATTAGGAAGTCTTTAGGAAGCATAGAAAGTTTCAAAAAGTCATTAGAATAAATTGTATTTACAAAAATACCATTAATGAAACGAGTAGAAAAATTGGATATTGACACTTCACTAGAGGGTTTACGGCCCGTGACTCACTACACAGATCGTATACCCGTCTGTCAGATGACACTTAGAAAATTTGGCTTGATAGAAGTTCAAAATGGAAGTCCCATACTTAGAAAAATTTTATGAAGTTAGCTACACGGAGGGCTTCACAGGCCGTGTGAGGTTACACGGTCCGTGTGATTGCCTATACCCCCTTACTTGGAAAATTTTTACGATAAGTTACGAGACAGTGATTTTATACTTAGAAAAATTTTTATTTCGAAAGCTATACGGTTAGCCATACGGCCCATGAACCTTCACACGACCCGTGAAAGTGGTCGTGTGACCATACTTTAACCAAAAATTGGCATTCCAAGCTCAAGGCCATTCACATGGCCCTCCACACGGTCCGTGAAGTGTCACACGGCCCGTGTGGGGTTCAAGTGTGATGTGGCTTAGCTTGAAACTCCACGCCAAGGGTCACACACCTAAAATCAAGGACAAGGGTCACTCCGCTCGGGGCCACACAATCCTTTGACGTCACACGGACCATGAGGTCTCCCTTGAGGTGACACCTTAGTCCAAATCTTGCCAAAATTAATATTTTCATGCTTTGATGAAGTCGTACAATGTCTGGGATATTACATCATCTCCCCCTTGGGAACACTTATCCTCAAATGTGCAAGAAAAAGACTTGACTTAAAACATGAAACTTCCAAACACAAGATACAATGCATAGTTCATTATTTGAAAATCATAAAGTCTTTAAAACTCATGCCGAAACTTATTCAATTCATTCAAAACATCATAAAAATCACTTTAATTCACATGTAAGCATGTCATGCCATGAGACTCAAGAATGAAAGGATTAGGACCACTTGAAAAAGGAATAACGTAATACCTTAGGCTTGCGTAGATTAGAAAAGATAGGGATATCGCTTCATCATGTGCAACTCTGCCTCCCATGTAACACTCTCCACATGTTGATTCCTCTAAAGCACCTTAACCGAAGTCACATCCTTATTACGAAGCCGCTTTAATTATCTATCCAAAATCTCCACCGGAACTTCCTCATAGGACAAGTTCTCCTCGACCTCAATATCTTCTAAGGGTACAATAGTGCTAGGATCATCAACTAATTTTCTCAACATGGACACATGGAAGACCGGGTGAATAGAGCTTAAGTTCGGAGGCAACTCCAACCTATAAGCCACATTCCCAATTCACTCCACAATCTAATAAAGGCTTATATGCCAAGGACTTAGCTTACCTTTCTTACTAAAATGTATCACACCCTTCATAGGTGAAACCTTTACATAAACCCAATCTCCGATATGAAACTCAAGGTCCTTCTTCTTAACATCCAAATAGGACTTTTGGTGACTTTGGGCCATCTTCAACCTCTCTCTAATCAACTTTACCTTCTCCATAGCCTCCAACACCAAATCTGGGCCAATAAAAACCATCTCTCCCAACTCAAACTACCCCACCAGAGAGCTACATCTCCTACCATACAAAGCCTCGAACGGTGCCATACCAATGCTAGCATGAAAACTATTATTATATGCAAACTCAATAAGTGGAAGATGGTCATTCCAATTTTCCTTGAACTCCAACACACAAGCACTCAACATATCCTTGAAGGTTTGAATTATCCTCTTAGTCTGTCCATCGGTTTGAGGATAAAAGGTGGTGCTCAACTTAACCTGGGTACCAAGTCATCTCTGAAACGATCTCCAAAAGTGAAAAGTCAATGGGGTACCACGATCTGATATGATAGACCTAGGTACCCCATGAAACCTTACCAACTCTCAGATGTACAAACTTGTATAATCTTCGATACCAAAAGTAGTTTTAATCGATAGGAAATAAGTCGACTTAGTCATTCGATCGACAATATCAAAATGGAGTCAAATTGCTTTCAAGTCGAAGGCAGACCAACCAAAAAGTCCATATTCACATCTTTCCACTTCCTAGTAGGAATCTCAATATCTTGAGCTAACCCATCAGGCCTTTGGTGCTCCACCTTTACTTGTTGACAATTTGGGCATTCAGATATAAACTTTGCTAAATCCTTCTTTATACCATGCCACCAATACACTTCTTTCAAGTCCCGATACATCTTAGTAGATCCTGAATGGATAGATAATAAGAGTTATGGGCTTTACTCATGATTATCCTCCTAAGATCATCCATATCGAGAGCATATAACCGATCTTGATACCAAAGTACACCATCTCCCCTGGGAGAAAATCTCTATATTCTTGTCGGCGACCAACTTTTTCAACTCGCCAATGACAGATCTAGATCTTGCTTAGCTTTCACATCAATAACGATCGAATATTTAACCCTATTTTGAACATGAATACCACCATCATTAGAGTCGGCCAACCTAACACCCAACCTAGCTAGTCAGTGAATATCCTTTGCTAACTCCTACTTCTCCTCCTCAACATGAGCCACACTTCCCATAGATATCCTACTAAGAGCATCCACTACAACATTGGCCCTTCAGGAATGATACTGGACACTCATCTTGTAGTCCTTTAGGAGTTCTAACCTTCTTCTTTGCCTCAAGTTAAGATCTCTTTGAGTGAACACATATTACAAACTCTTGTGATTGGTGAAAACATCAACATATACCTCATACAAATAATGTCTCCAAAATTTTGAAGCGAATACCACCGCCGCTAACTCAAGGTCACGAGTCGGGTAGTTACGTTCATGGACTTTCCATTGCCTAGATGTATATGTTATTTCCTTACCATGTTTCATGAGTGCATCACCTAACCTAATTTGACAGGCATCGCAACACACCATAAACCCCTCAAAACCATTTGGTAAAGTCAAAATGGGAGCCAATGTAATCCGATCCTTCAAAGTTTGGAAAACTCTTCTCGCATTCATCTGACCACACAAACTTAACCTTCTTTTGGGTCAACTTGGTCAACGAAGATGCAATAGACGAGAACCCTTCAACAAACCTTCTATAATAGCCTGCCAAGCCAAGGAAATTATGAATATCCGAAGGAGTCAATGGTCTAGGCCAATTCGTCACGGCCTCATTCTTCTTTGGGTCAACCTTAATACCATTTCTATAATAGCCTGCCAAGCCAAGGAAATTATGAATATCCGAAGGAGTCAATGGTCTAGGCCAATTCGTCACGGCCTCATTCTTCTTTGGGTCAACCTTAATACCATCATCAGACACCAAATAACTGAGATAAGCCACTTCACCCAACTAGAACTCTTATTTGCTAAACTTGGCATACAATTCCTTCTCCCTCAAGATTTGAAGAACTAACCTCAAATAATCTATGTTATCGCGCTCACTTTAGAAATAAATGAGAATATCATCAATAAAGACAACCACAAAATTATCAAGGAATGACTTGAACACCCGATTCATACTATCCATAAATACGACCAGAGAATTAGTTAGGCCAAACAACATTATCACAAATTCAAAGTGCCCATACCTAGTCCGAAAAGTTATCTTGGGGATATCACACTCCCTAGCCTTCCACTGATGATACCCAATGTGGAGGTTAATCTTTGAGAAGTGGGTAGCCCCTTGAGGTTGGTCAAACAAGTCATTGATCCTAGGCAACAAATATCTATTCTTGATGGTTATCTTATTAAATTGCCTATAATCAATGCACATCTGAAGAGATATATCTTTCTTTCTTACAAATAACATCGGAGCACCCAACGAAGATATGCTAGGCCTTATGAAACCCTTCTCTAACAAATCTTTCAATTGATCCTTCAACTCCTTCAACTCCACCGGTGCAATAAGATAGGGAGGAATAGAGATAGGTTGAGTATCCGGGAGAAGGTCTATGCCAAAGTCTACTTCCCTTTTGGGAGAAATACCAGGAAAGTCTTCGGGGAACACATCCGAAAACTCATTCACCACCGGAACTGACTTAAGAGTAGGTGATTCGGACTCTACATCCTTGACCCTCACAATATTATAAATACACCCATTAGAGATCATCTTTCAGGCCTTAAGGTAAGAAATAAATTAACCTTTAGTAGTGGAGTCACTACCCTTCCATTTAAGAACAGGCTCACCGAGAGGTTGGAACTTGACCTTCTAGGTTCTACAATCTATAGAGGTATACGATGCGTTCAACCAATCCATCCCAAGAATCACATCAAAATCAAATATCTCAAGTTCCATAAGATCATACAAAAAGACTTTATGCAACACAGAAAACGAACAACCACGATAGACCCTATGAGCAACAATAGATTCATCTATGGGAGTATAAACTGAAAAGGGGTCCCTCAAGATTTTAGGACTCAAACCAAACTTAACAGCCAACAGATGAGTCACAAAAGACAAGTTTGAACCTGAGTCAAGCAAAGTATAAGCATCGACTCAAAGACTTTTAACATACAAGTCACAACATCCGGAGCCTCCTCAACTTCCTGATATGCATGAAGAGCATAGAACCTATTGTTCCTTGGGGCAACACCTTGGAGAGCTCTTTGCTGGCCTTTACCACCTTAAGCCACTAGACCTTGACCTCTATGAGCATTCTTAGGACAATCAGCAACCTTGTGGTTCCTATCACCACACCCAAAGCAAGCGCCCAAATCCTTCCAACAAGCACCTGTGTGGGGCTTCGCATACTTTCCACATGGAAGATACCTCTATCCACCATCAATCGGTGCCCTAGGAGGAGGAACTCTAGCATTAGCGACCTGAGCACCAGAACTTTGACCCTGTTAGAAGCGACCAAAACCACCACCCCAAGAACAAGAGAATCCACTATTAAAATGAGCCTTCTTAGGATCATGTACTCTCCTCTCCTTGAGTTTCTCCCCTTCAATCTGCTCGGCATACACTATAATTCTAGAGATATCTATATCTCGCATGAGCATGGTTGTGCAACATTCTTTCACAAGCAAGTTAGAGATACCAAAAATGAACTTGTGTGTTCTTGCACAAGGATCAACCATAAATGTCGAAGCATACTTGGAGAGCTTAGTAAATTTGAGGGCATAGTCCCTCACACTCATACTCCCTTGCTTGAGGTTGATAAATTCAATCATCTTGGCTTCCCTAGGGTCAAGTGGAAAGAAACGCTCCAGAAAGGCAAACTTGAACTCCTCCCAATTGATAGCATTACCATAAACCCTCTCCATAGACCATTAGGTATACCGCACCTGGGCCACCTCTTTCAACTGATAGGCAGCCAATTTCTCTTTCTCCTCAAAAGTGACACCCATAACATTCAACACCTTGGTGAGCTTATCAATGAACTCCTGACCATCTTCATCAGCCTTTGTCCCATAAAATTCAGGAGGATTTATATAGGTGAAATCCCTCACCCTAGAAGCTAGAGTAGGATCCCATAGAAGATTACCTTGCCTAATCTGAGTAGTCACCACCTGGGTAAGCATAACAAAGGCCGTACAGAATTCACCATTAAAGATAGACTTATCCATAGGCCCTTAAGGTGTTTGACCCGCATTAGCTGGGGCTGGTCTTGGTGCTCTTCCTCATGGCATTTTCTGTTATGTAGCAAGAACACCATTAAGATCAGGAAACTAAACATACGACCCATAGCATAATATGATACTTGAAGAAGTAAGGCAATTCCTAGAATGTCTTCATAGCCTCCTACTCATTGGCATATTGCACTTCACACCCATGAATAGGACTCTACTTGACGCGACATATTGGACTCTAAGAATCATTTACAAACCTAGTGCTCTGATACCATCTTTGTCACGACCGGGACCTAGGGTCTAGGAGTGACATGGCGAAAGAAAACTTGAGAGTCCCTAATATAAGCCTCAGAGTATCCAAGTTCATGTCATTGGTTCGGAAGCGTATTTGATAGTAAGCACATAGTTCTAAGGGACGGAAAAGTAGAACTCACGCTATGAGGATGATGTAGGGAAAGGGTGTAACATGAAATCTCATAGCACATAGCACATAAAGACTAAGGGGCGGGTAAGTATGACTTACTCTATGGGGGCAATTTGGGACTTAGAATCTTTCACATCATACCATGTAGTCAAGTAATAAGACTCATAACCAAATCATATTACAATATCCAATAAGTAACCAAGTCATAGCATAAGCTCCATTCATAACACTTAGCATATAAATGTAAAGGATATTTACAAGATATCCAACAATGCCTCTAATCATAAGATATGTCGGAGGCTCAGACATATCTGAGGCTTACCCTCAAAGTAAGTAATATAGATAAAATCACTCTAGATAGAAGGATAGTGGGTTTTCCTTGGAAGATAGGACTCATCACAACAAGCAAACTTCATATCCAAGCTAGGTGTCATACGGTGAATGATCAAAATCCTCGATCCCTACATAGTGAGATCATATAGTCAAAAGTATGTGTTAGTACGCTTGAATGTACTAAGTATGCGGGATGCAATCCATATGCCTTACTAAACTTGAGACTTCAATGTTAAATGACAAGGGCACATGACATAGAAAGACGTATATAAAAGATGGGTATATAATAATATGCCATGAAATTCATGATGCATGAAATGCAATAATGCTTATATATAGTGGGCATGTGACCTTAACTGACATGGCTAAGGCCAAGCGAGCTATTACTTGGAATCCCGATAAAATCCCCCCATCGGTAAAGAGGTGGTCTACTTGCCAAAGGTAAACCATACTTCACCTTATGTGAACAATACCCATTTCGTATGAAAGCAATTCTCCTTATGGGAAAAACACCCATTTCAGATCATTTCGGATAGGCTTTTCGCATATAGCATATCATATCACATTATACTTCACCTTATAGGAACAACACCCATTTCGAATGAAGCAACCTTCCTACCTGAAACAACACCCATTTTGGATAGGATTCTCATAACCTATGTTAGGCACATAGTTCAAGGAAAGGGAGAGTGCCCTTGGGGATAGCCCAAAGACCCCCAATCCATCGGTACTAAGTCGTCATCCTACAAAAATACTTATACATACACATATACTTGCTTTCAATGAGATGCAAGTCTTACCATATCATTTCAATGCATTCTTAGGCTTAAAAACCAAACACCATCATAATACTTCATACTTAGGCTCAAATGCCGAACCATAACTCATAGTCATAATACTCATGCTTAGAAATAGCTCATTCATATATACAAAATGGTGCAAGCACCCAAGATGCTCAAAGAGCCATAATTAATAGACATATACGTGATCATATTCTTGTCATAACCAATATCTTATCAAATCATATATATAAACATATTTGGGCTTAACCCACTTCATAATTTTCATAAAATCTTATGTACATGAATGCAAATGCTATGAATGAGATGAGAAAGGCACGGGTAATATAGATTCAAACTTGATTAAACAATACATTATAAGATTCAAGTAAAATCATGAGTAAAATTCACATTTAAACATAATATGGACTACCCATGCATAAAACAAGCTTAAAGGGACATATTTATTCATAACTTCATAAATTCAATGTAATTCATATATTATAGCTTAAATCAACTTACAATTAGTGAATAAACATAACCCATGCATTATTTGAATTTACGGAATGATAATATTTAAAACTCCAATTTAAAGTAAGCTAAGAATTCATGAAAGTTACTGAAAATAACTTTGGTTTCCTTGACCGAAAGGAATCAAGGATCAAACCCTCATACCTTGGCGAAAATGACGAACCTTCAAGAGAAATTTGAAGAAGAAATGAGTTTTCCTTGATTCCTAAGTTGTAATCCACAAGAGTTCTTTAGGAGAGGTTTGAGAGAGTTTTCAAATAAGATAATGAATTTGAATATTTTGAATAGGTTTTAGGTCATTAGGAAGTCTTTAGGAAGAATAGGAAGTTCCAAAAGGTCGTTAGAATAAATCGTATTTATGAAAACACCATTAATAAAATGAGTAATAAAATTGGACGTCGTCACTTCACTGGAGCGTTCATGGCCCATGACTCGCTACACGAACCGTATACCCGTCGTGAGATGACACTTTGAAACTTTGGCTTGACGAAAGTTGAAAATAGAAGTCTCATACTTAGAATAGTTTTACGAAGTTAGCTACACAAAGGGCTTTACGGGCTGTGTGAGGTCACACGGTCTGTATGATTGCCCGTACACCCTTACTTGGAAAATTTTCATGACAAGTTACGAGACGGTAATTTTATATATAGAAAAATTTTCATTTTGGAAGCTATACGGTTGGTCATACGACCCATGAAGGTGTCCGTGTGATCATACTTGAACCAAAAATTGGCATTCCAAGCTCAAGGCCATTCACACAGCCCTCCACACGGTCCGTGAAGTATCACACGCTTCGTGTGGGGTCCATGTGTGATGTACCTTAGATCGAAGCTCCACGCCAAGGGCCACATACCCAAAATTAAGGCCAAGGGTCACCCCACTAGAGGCCACACGGCCCGTGTGACCTTAGACGAACCATGAGGTCTCCCTTGAGGTGACACCTTGGTCCAAATCTTACCAAAAATGACATTTTCAAGCTCCAGCGAAGTTGTACAATATCAGGGTCTTTAAATCTAATAACATATCCATGGCTACCTTAAAGAAAATAAAGTACTCAACTCAAAAAAATAAATAAAACTAAATAGTTTCTCTGAATGCAAGGAGGTCTCAGCAAAACTCTGGGAATGCTCAAAATCTTCAAGGAGTTACCTGTTGAGGAGTTCTAACACTTGTATCTGTATCATGAAAAGATGAAGCTCCAAATGGAGTTAGTACATAGAATGTACTGTATGTAAAATAACTAATATGTATAGACATACATCAAGATACCAACTGACAACTCAACTATACATAAATATAATATGCAAGGTTAAAAATAACAATGCTTTTATTAATTAAGAGTATGAATATCATCATATAAATAAATGTTAACTCATTAGGGAGTTTATCTAATTGACAACCATCACTTATGAGCTAGTGATGATACAATGAAGCAATGTCATTGCCACATCCAATTGGTACCTTGTCAACGTAAAGGACATCAAAATTAATGGATCCAAACATCAAAGTTCTATTTTGAGACAAGAGAGGCCTAACCGCTATCCTACACTATGTAGTTATTAGGTTCGAATTAATTATACTCTTACCCACCTCAGTACTCAATACTACGTTTAAAATTTGTGCTCATATTATTATCTCATCTAGTCTCATTAGACCTTAATTTTAAAACATCAAACTTATCTCAAAACATCGTCGTAATCATCATATTTTTCATCAATAATTATACTTTAACATTATTTACGTCATCATCAAAACATCTTGCTCATAACATCATCTAACACAATGCTCAATTTTCATCAAACTCGTTAAAATGTGCATTGTCTCAATTGAAAACAAATTATTATTTTATGCATGAAAAATTATTTATCTTAATATCAATTTATGCACGGGGACATCATGGTCATCAACTCAATTATGGTTTATGCGAAAGAATGCATAAATATATAATTCAATCATCTACTCAACTCCTGAACATCATGCAATTAATATAAGCAAAAAAAAAACTCAAGAAAGTGTCAACTAGCTCGAACTCAACTCGATGATTAGAATAAAATTCGACTTGAACTCAATTACAATGAAT
>DF362590.1:30493-41938 GCA_000787875.1 Solanum virginianum | reverse complement strand
TGCATAGGAATAGACCATCATCATAGACCAAGTGAGCTACTTCCTAACTCCAAGGCACATCATTCCTTGAATGGTGATTGAGCCTTGATGCCCCCTCAATAAGGCAATCGAGACTTGGCACTCCCTCGTCAAGGTGATTGAGGCTTGGAACCCCCTCAACAAGGTATCTGACACTTGGAACCCTCTTGTCAAGTTGATTGAGGCTTGGTACCTGCTCAACAAGGCAACTGAAGCTTGGCACCCTCTCGTCAAGGTGATTGAGACTTGGCACCATCTCAACAAGGTGATTGAGTGTAGATATTCTCAACAAGGCAACTGAAGCTTGGCACCCTCTCGTCAAGGTGATTGAGACTTGGCACCATCTCAACAAGGTGATTGAGACTTGTCACCCTCTCAACACGGAGATTAAGGCTTGGCACCCTCTCAACAAGGTGATTAAGGCTTAGCACCCTCTTCACAAGGTGATTGAATTACAACATCATAGATACTTTTCATAAATTCAACACATATATAACATACTTTTATCATCACAAGGTCATCATATACCTAAATTTCCTCTCATTATTATATAATATATGCATACCGTTGATTCATCATCATGCCATCATTGTTTCATCACCATATAATCCTCATAATGCTATTCAACTCATAAGGTTTCATCATCATATAATCCTCATAACACTATTCAACTCATAAGACATGCATTGGACCTTTAATTCCTCAAGAAACCCTAGCCAGACATTTTATCAAACACTTGACGGGTGTGTAGTGCTAGTGTAGAACTATGCAATTCAAGAGTGAAATCATGCAAGAAAATCAACTGTAAAACCATCAATCAACACCAGGAAACACCCTCGAGTAATATACATCAAAACCCCTCATCAAATCTTACATTAGGTCCAAGCTTAAATCATTCTAAAATAATCATACTTTCATAAACCTCAAATCACTGTGCAGTGAAATTTATAATAATCGAGACCCATAAGTAAATCAATATTTAAATTATGTAATTTAAGTAAAAAGGATGCTTTGGCACCATGGATGGAAGGATTCAATGGCTCAACACCACATACCTTAGCTTTGGAGATAAACTTGATGAAGATTAGGGATGGACACTTGACGCTTGAAGAAAATCCTTAGATCCGGAAGAGGTTTTCAGACTTGAATTTGGGAGTGAAATATTTGGCTGTGTTTGGTGAGTATTGGGGAATGTTTAAGATGATGTGAGGGTGAAACAAGGCTAAGTATAAGTTTTTTCAAGTATGGGAACTCTTAGGCCCAAGACTTGAAAGTCTTGGACCAAAATTAAAAAAACAGGACCAAAATAACACTGGTCTGCATCACGGCGTAGCTAACTCACAGGAATTTGCATTTCTGTACAAACGAGTTCTATGAAAATGGGCGTGAATTCTTCATTTGAACTCAGAATGAGGTGAAACTAAGTGCATTGGAAATCTAATTAAAAGATCTTTCATTTGGTAGGTTGTGGGCCACCGAATTCTTTGTGTGCTTAGAGATATGCTCCTTTAAAATTGACCCTTCTAAATTGCATTTTTGCTTCAGAATTTGATACGATTGCTTTAAAATTTGGGTTAGACCCATTTCCCACTCAATTTGACCCCTTAAACAAGAATATAAAGTTGAATTTTTTAAATAATGATAGATTTTTAGATATATGAAAATTATGATTCTGGGCACTTCCGAGGCATATTTTCGGGCACTTTTTGGGGTCATTTCATTAAACCCTATCTTGATTTGTTTGTGGTGGTCTTTATTGATGATATCATGATCTATTCCCATAGTAAGAAGGAGCATGTGGATCACTTGAGGGCGGTGTTGCAAATCTTGAGGAAGGAAAGGTGGTATCCAAAGTATGAAAAATGTGAGTTTTGGTTGAAAGAGGTTGCTCTCCTAGATCATGTGATGTCGGGTGATGGTGTTAAGGTGGATTCTAAAAAGATGGAGGTGATTAAAAATTGGCCTAAACCCTTGACTCCATCGGATATTACAAGTTTCATAGGCTTGGCGGGTTATTACCGGAGGTTTATAAATGGGTTCTCTTCTATTGCTTCCCCTGTGATTGAGTTGACCCAAAAATAGGCAATATTTGTGTGGACCGATGAATGTGAGAAGAGTTTCCAAACTTTAAAAGATAAGCTTGTGTCTGCTCCTACCTTGTCTTTACCGGAAGGGTTAGAAGGGTTTGTTGTGTATTATGATGCCTCAAAAATTGGTTTGGGTTTTGTTTTGATGCAAACTGGTAAGGTGATAAGTTATGCCTCTAGGAAACTTAAGGTGCATAAAAAGAACTATCCTACCCATGATCTTGAATTGGCTGCCATGGTATTTGCTTTGAAAATTTGGCGTCATTATTAGTATGGGTTCATGTTGATCTGTTTACCAATCATAAGAGTGTCCAATATGTGTTCACTCAAAAAGATCTTAACCTGAGACAAAAAAGGTGGTTAGAGCTCCTAAATATTATGATATGAGTGTGCATTATCACCCCGGTAAGGAGAATATTGTGGCTGATGCTCTAAGTAGGGTGTCTATAGGTAGCCTAACTCATGTTGATGATGGTGGCAAAGAGGTGGCTAGAGAGGTCCATCGGTATGGTTGGCTAGATTGGGGGTTAGGTATAGCACATGTGGATGATGGTGGAAAGTAGGTGGCTAGAGAGGTTCATCGGTTGTCTAGATCGAGGGTTAGGTTGGAGGAAGTTGACAATGGTGGTGTAGTGGTTGTTGATGGTTCTAAATCTTCATTGATTGAGGAGGTAAAAGCAAAACAAGATCTTGACCCTGCCTTGCTGGAATTGAAGGCCTTTGTGAGAGATGGTAAGATGAAGGTTTTCTCCCAAGTGAAGTCAAAATAAGACTTTGACCTTGCCTTGCTAAAGTTGAAGGCTTTGGTAAAAGATGGTAGATTAGAGGTTTTCTCCCAAGAGGGAGATGGTGCCCTTAGGTACCAAGGTAGATTATGTGTGCCTAATGTTGATGACTTAAGGAACTTGATTTTAGATGAGGCTCATAATTCATCCTATTCTATTAACCCCAGTTCTACAAAGATGTATAGAGATTTGAGAGAGGTGTACTGGTAGGGTGGCATGAAGAAATATATTGCCAAGTTTTATCCAGATGACACAATTACCAACAAGTAAATAGCCAAAAATCAAAGGCCGGGTGGCCTAGCCAATGATATAGAGATCCCTACTTGGAAATGGGAAGAGATTAACATGGATTTTGTGGTTGGTTACCTAAGACTAGAAAGCAGGTTGATTCCATTTGGGTTATGGTTGATAGAATGACAAATGAAATGACTTCAAAAAATGCTTGAAAATGTGCCTCAGAAGTTCCCGAAATTGTAATTTTCATAGATCTAAAAATTCGTTTGTTATTTCAAAAATTTGACTTCATATTCTTGTTCAGGGGGTAAAATTGAGTGGAAAATGGTTCTAATCCTAATTTTTATACAAGCGAATCAATTATGATTTTCCAAGTGGGGCTGAAAACAGTAGGGTTTCCGCGTCGCTTCTGCGACGAGCCTCTGTACAATTTTGGTTACTATTTTTCCAACTCAATCGAAGACTTTTAAGTCTTGGGCATAAGTGTTTCCAAACGTGTATTTACCTATACTTAGTCATATTTCACCTTTATATCATCCTAAACATTCCTCAATACTTACTCAAAAACTTAGCCACAATTTTCACTCCTAAATTCAAGTCTCAAAACCACTTTCGAATCTAAGGATTTCCTTTAAGCTTCAAGCCTCCATTTTCAATCTTCACTAAGAGTTTCTCCAAAGCTAAGGTATGTAAGTTTTAACCATTGGGTCCTTTCACCCAACTTCAAGGTTCAAGCCTTCATTTTCAATCTTCAACAAGAGTTTCTCCAAAGCTAAGGTATGTGGGTTTCAACCATTGGGTCCTTTCACCCATGGTACCCAAGCTTCCTTTTTACTCTATTTGCATGATTTAAAGTTGATTTTACAAATGGGTTTACTAGTATAAACTTTTCTATGAACTATGTTAAAGCTATATGAAATTGTGACTGTTCTGCTATGTTTTGAGCTATAAATCTTGGATCTAATGTGAGATTTGATGAGGGGTTTTGATGTATATTGCTTGAGGGTGTTGCAAGGTGTTGATTGATGGTTTTACAATGAATTTTCTTGTATGATTTCACTCTTGAATTGCATGGTTTTACACTAGCACTACACATCCTCTAAGTGTTTGATAAAATCTCCTGATATGGTTTCTTGATGAATTGAAGGTCCAAAGCATAGGATATGATATGACTGACTATATGATATTGAACAGGGCTTGTGTATATGATACACTCTATATAAGGTGTTATATTAGACCATGTTCGATCCGGGGGAACTAAGAGCCCGGGTAACCTTGTTGGGGGGATTAGTACCTTGATAGCCAATCAAGGGATTAGTGCCTTGATAACCTAGATGAGGGTTTGTACTCATCAACCATGTCAGGGGTTTGTACTTTGCCACCAGGGTGATACGGTGAGATTATCACCAACCATGTGAGGGGTTTGTACCATACTCCCAGGGTGATGGGGTGAGATCATCATCAACCTACCAAGGGGTTTGTACTTTGGAAATCTTGCTCAGTCTCTTCTATACATATGATATCCTATATAAGCATGAGTTGCTTAAGCATGTTTTACTTAAGCATTGATCATACATGTCAAATTGTTATATTATGCCTAATGCCTATGGTTATGGAATTTTATCATGATGCCTATCTCTTGTTGCATTACATCCTACATACTTAGTATATTCAAACGTATTAACGCATACTCTTGCCTACATGATATCACCATGTAGGAACTGGAGCCCAAGTTGATGATCCTCCTCCTATATGGCTAAGGAAACTTAAGGTGCATAAAAAGAACTATCCTACCCATGATCTCAGTTGATGATCCTCCTCCTATATGGCTAGTTCGGAACTACTCAAGCTAGTTGGCGAGTCCTCCATTCTGGGGACATTTATCTATATTTCTCTTGTTATGTATAGAACTCTTCTTTATGTTCTATTTTGACTATGAGGGTGAGCCCGGTTACTTGGTCTTGGCCCCTGCTCTTATCTAAGTAGTAGATGTGTTTTTTTGACATGATATGTATCTATGATATGAGCTTTGACTCCTTGTATCTTGATGATGATATTATGCAAGTTTTTCCCTTAGTCCTATTGTCCCCTATTCTTACTTTTTATGTCTTTTATATGCTTCTACAACTAACAATGTGTAATGATAAGTTAAGAGGCTTGTTTGGGGTTCCTTCGGGTTCTCTATTCGTCGTGTTATGTCTAGGCCCTAGGCTTGGGTCGTGACAATAAAGTCGGCTCATTTCCTACTAGTCAAGACTACTTATGCTACCGAAGATTCAGCTAAGTTGTATATTCATGAATTAGTTAAATTGTAGGGGTGTCTTTGTCCATCATATTGGATCATGGTGCTCAATTCACTTCTCACTTTTAGAGGTCTTTCCAAAGAGGTCTTGGTACCAAGGTTAAGCTTAGTATGGCCTTTCACCCTCAAACTGATGGCCAAGTCGAAAGAACTATCCAAACTCTTGAGGATACGCTTAAAGCTTGTGTTTTAGAGTTTAAGGGTAGTTGGGATGAACATCTTCTACTCATTGAGTTTGCTTACAATAATAGTTATCATTCAAGCTCCTTTTGAGGCTCTCTATGGTAGACGTTGTAGATCCCCGACTAGATGGTTAGAGGTGGGGGAGATGGCTTTGTTAGCTCCAGATTTAGTTATGGAAGCCTTGTAAAAGGTGAAGTTGATGAGGGAGAGGTTGAAAAAAACCGAAAGTAGACAAAATTCATATTCCAATGTGAGGAAAAGGGATCTTGAATTTAAAGTTGGTGATTGGGTCTATTTAAAGGTCTCACCTATGAAGGGTGTGGTCCAATTTGGCAAGAAGGGTAAATTGAGTCTAAGATTTGTGGGTCCTTATAGAGTGTTGAGAAGGATTGGTAAGGTGGCATATGAGTTGGAGTTGCCCGTTGATATGAATATGGTCCATCCGATTTTCACACATCTATGTTGAGAAAGTGCGTGGGTGACCCAAATGCTATTGTACCCTTTGATGTTGTGGGTATGGTGGAAGATAATTTGACTTATAAAGAGGTTCTGGTAGAAATTTTGGATAGGTAAGTGATGAGGTTGAGGAACAAGGATGTAGCTTCCATTAGGGTCCTTTGGAGGAACCAACAAGTTGAAAGTATCACATGGGAAGCCGAGGCGGACATGCAAAAATGATATCCCTATCCCTTCCTCTCTAGTCAAGGCTAAGGTACGAATTTAAATCCCCTATATGATTCCAAGTCTTAAGTTTTAGCCCTTATGTCATTTGCATGCATTCAGGTTTATGTTGACAAGTTTATGGTGATTTTGACACTTATTTTGAGATTTTCGAAAGTGATGTTTAAATATGTTATTACATTCATGTTGGGCTGAATTCTTCATGATTACTTCTCTTATGTATGTTTCTTTGACAGTCAGGGACGCATGTTCCCAAGGGAGAGATATTGAAGCGCCCAAAAAAGGCCCTAAAATGTGCCTCGAAAATGCCCATAATTGTAATTTTCATATATCTCAAAATCCGTCTGTGATATCAAAAATTCGACTTCATATACGTGATTAGGGAGCAAAATTGAGTAAGAAATGAGTATAACTGTGATTCTAGAGAAATTGTAGCAAAATTTCATTTTCCAAATATTTCTCTACCCAGTTTTAATCCTCGCCCTCGCGCGACGCTCCAAGGGCCCAGATAAGTGTTATTTTTGTCCCCAGTTTTCTGTCTTGGCCTAAGCCTTTGGGGTCTGGGGCCTATGCCCTCCGATGCGTAAAAACACCTTTATTTAGCCATTTTTCAACTCTATATCACTCAAGACACTCTCAAAAACCCTCTCTAACACTTAGCGTAAGTCATTTTTCAATCCCATATCATATAAGACATCCCCAAAACTCTTTCAAACACTTAGACAAATATTTCACCCAGAATTCAAGTGCCCCAATCTCATTCCGGATCCAAGAATTTCATTTAAGCTTCAAGTTCTCATTCAATCTATAAATTTGAGTTATGTGGGTATCAAACATTGGGTTCTTTCACCCATGGTGCCCAACCTTCCTTTTTATGTAATTTGCATATTTTCAAGTTAGATTATCTATAGGTATCTCTTATTATGAAATTTGATTATGTTGGGGTTTCGCAAAATGTTGACTATTTAAGCATGTTTTGAGCTTTGAATCTATGATCTATTATCAGCTTTGATGAGGGGTTTTAATGTATCTTGCATGAGGGTGTTACCAAGTGTTGGTGGGTTGATTTACATTGAGTTTTCTCACATGATTTCACTCTGGAATTGTATGATTTTGAACTAGCATTACACACCTGCCAAGTGTTTGATAAAATATCTTGTTAAGGATTCTTGAGTTGTTGATGGTCTATTGCATGACTTATGACTTAAGTGACTCTATGATGATGAAGGGATGGTATGAATGTATTGAATTCATGAAAACTATCTATAGTCTTGCAAGTTAACCAAACCTTGTTGAGGAGGTGATATGCCTTTACCACTTTGATAGGGGTGTTATGCCTATCTATCATGTTGAGAGGTATATACCTTGACCACTTTGATGAGAGGTGCTTTGCCCATATACCATGTTGAGGGGTATATACTTTGATCACTTTGATGGGGGTGCTATGCCCATCTATCTTGTTGAGGAGTATATACCTTGGCCACTTTGATGGAGGGTGCTATGCCCACTACCAATTGAGGGGTAGATACATCAACCACCTTCCAAGGGGGTGATATGCCTTGGATTCCAAGTACTAATTTGTTTGGTCTATGATGATGGTCTCTTCCTACACATATAATCTATATTCTCAAGTTATATGTTTTACAAGTATGTTTTACTTCAAGCATTGATCATGGATGCCATGTTATTCTACCTATCCCTGGCTTATGATTATACATTTTGACTATGTTGCCTATCTATTGTTGCATTGTATCCTTCATACTTGGTATATTCAAACGTACTAACGCATACACTATGCTTACAAGATGTTACCATGTAGGAACCGAACAACCTCATGATCATTCTCCACGTGGTTAGTTGTGGCATCTTGAAGATAAGATTTAGTGAGTCCTTAGGTTCGGGGACACTAGCTTTAATACTCTTGCTTTTTCTATCTCCTAATGTTGAACATTTGGTACTATGAGGGTGTTACGACCCTAGCCTAGGGCCTAGACATGACATGGTGAATGGGGAAGCCGAAGGGACCCCAAACAAGCCTCTTAGCATATCATTACACATCCTTGGTCGCAGAAGCAATAAAATAAAAATAGAGAATAAAAATAAGGGAAAAGGGGCTAAGGAAAGTCTTTCATATCATAAACATTGAAAGAGTCAAAGAGAGTTAAGCTTATAGCATCATTACCTAACTTGTCCAACAACACCTCTAAATATAGAACTTAGCGGGGGCCAAGACAAGCAACCGGGCTCACCCTCATAGCCAAAACATACAATAAAGGAAAGAGATTTTTTGCACATAGCATAAGATCAAAGACATTGTCCCCGAAATTGAGGACTCACCAACATACTTTGTAGATATAGTACTAGCCACAGGGAGGATGAGGATGATCGTGAGGAGATTTTGATCCTACATGGTAACATCATGTAGGCATAGAGTATGCGTTAGTACCTTTGAATGTACTAAGTATGTAAGATGCAATGCAACAAGAGATTGGCAACATAATTGAAATGCGTAATTAGGCAATAAATGAGCATATAGCAATATGGCACGCATGAGTGATGCTTGAAATAAAATATGCTTATATAGAACATATTACATGTGTAGTAAGAGACAATCATGTCCAAGGTGTACCAGCCCCTTGGAGAGGTGATTGAGGCATAAACCCCTCAATTGGTTGATGGTAGTCTCACCCCGTCATCCATGGTGATTGAGGTATCAACCCCTCAATTAGTTGATGGTGGTCTCACCATGCCATCCATGATGATTGAGGTATCAACCCCTCAATTGATTGATGGTGGTCTCACCCCGTCATCTATGGTGATTAAGGTATCAACCCCTCAATTGGTTGATGGTGGTCTCACCCCGCCATCTATGATGATTGAAGTATCAATCCCTCAATTAGTTGATGGTGGTCCCACCCACCATCCATGGTGATTGAGGTATAAACCCCTCATTTGGTTGATGGTGGTCATACCCCGCCATCCATGGTAATTGAGGTCTAGCACCCCCTCAACTAGGTGTGGTTAACTTGCAACATTATAGATACTTTTTATAAAATCAACACATATGTATAATCCTTTCATCATCATAAATTCATACAAGCCATAGGACATTCAATGGATTATCAATAGCTCAAGAACACTAAATCGGACATTTTATCAAACACTTGATGGGTGTGTAATGCTAGTGTAAAACCATGCATTTAAAGAGTGAAATCATGCAAGAAATCTTGAAGTAAATCAACCGACCAACACTTGGTAATACCATCTTACAAAATACATTGGAACCCCTCATAAAAACTCATCATAGATCTTAGATATATGGCTCAAAACATGCATAAACAATCACACTTTTACAAAACCCCAACATAGTTCATAGTCAAATTCATAATAGAAGACCTATAAAGAAAATCAACTTAGAAACATGTAATCTATGTAAAAAGGAAGCTTGGGTACCATGGGTGAAAGGACCCAATGGTTGAAACTCACATACCTTAGCTTTGGAGGATTTCGTGATGACTATTGAGATGAGAACTTGAAACTTGAGTGAAATCTTTAGGATCTGGAATGAGATTTGGCACTTGAATTTTGAGTGAAATATTTGTCTAAGTGTTTGAGAGAGTATTGGGGGATGTCTTGTATGATATGAAGGTGAAATATGACTAAGTATAGGTATTTTCACGCATGGGAAGAGTTAGGCCCAAGACCCAAAAGCCTTGGACTGAACAACAAAAATTGAGCAAAAATAACACAGAGGCACGCCTTGGAAATCATATTTTGCAATTTTTAAATTTTGAATAGTTGCTCTAAAATTGGGGTTAAACCCATTCCCCACTCAATTTTTTCCAAACCCTTCCCCCTTTCGAACAAGAATATGAAGTCAAATTTTTTATATCACACATAGATTTTGACATATATGGAAATTAGGATTCCGGGCACTTTCGAGGCACATTTTTGGGCACTTTTTAGGGTCGTTGGGTTTAAAGACCCTATTCATAAGATCCATGAAGGGTTTAAAGGGTTCATAATAAAATCATCATGGTAGGGTTTAAAGACCCTATTCATAAGATCCATGAAGATAGTCGGTGTATTGGTCAACCTAAATGACATAACCATGAATTCATAGTGCCCATACCTAGTTCGGAAGGTCGTCTTTTGAATGTCACGCTCCCTCACTTTCACTTTGTGATACTCGGACCGAAGATCAATCTTACAGAAGTGACTAGCCCCTTGAAGTTGGTTAAAATGATCATCAATCCTTGGTAGAGGGTACTTATTCTTGATGGTGACTCTATTAAGTTGCCGATAATCGATACACATCCTAAGAGAACCATCCTTCTTCTTCACAAACAATACCGGTGCACCCCAAGGTGATTTACTAGGTCTTATAAAATTCTTCTCCAATAAATCTTTTAATTTCTCTTTCCCTTCTTCTTCACAAACAACACCAGTGCACCTCAAGGTGATTATCTAGGCCTAATAAAACCCTTCTCCAACAAATCCCTCAATTACTCTTTCAACTCCTTCAACTCTATTGAGGCCATACAGTAAGGAGGAATAGAAATGGGTTGAGTATCGAGAAGAAGTCTATGCTAAAATCTATTTTCCTTTCAGGAGGAACACTGGAAAGCTCATTAGGAAAGATATCGAGGAACTCATTTACCACCGAGACCAACTCTATAGGAAGAACTTTGGACTCGACATCCCTAACCCTCACAAGATGATAGAGACACCCAATAGAAATCAACTTTTGGGATTTAATGCAAGAAATGAATCTACCCTTGACCACCACATCATGACTTTCCTACTCAAGAATGGGTTTATTAGGGAATTGGAATTTGACCCTATGGGTTCTACAATCAATAGAGGCATAATATGCATGCAACCAATCCATCTCAAGAATGACATCAAAATCCACCATATGCAACTCAACAAAATCATAAGGCAATATTTTATGCAAAATGAAAAAGGGAAAATTTTTATGGACCCTTCTAGCAATAATAGATGCACCAATGGGTGTCCACACCTCAATAGGATCACACAATAATTTTGGTTCAACATGAAAATTTTTGGAAACAAAAGGAGTAATAAAAGAAAGAGTGACACCCGGGTCTATTAATGCATACACATCTAAATCAAAGGCTTTTAACATACCGGA
>DF362590.1:0-15719 GCA_000787875.1 Solanum virginianum | reverse complement strand
ATCGAGCCCCCATCTTAAGCCTCAATCGATGCTAAGTCTAATCTCACGAAATACTTGAAATAATCAGAATTTAATCATAATATGAATAACTTGTAAGAGATATGATAGCTTGACATGAGTAGCTCATTAACATTTTTGACCTCTACTAGTGAGCCTAACTTGAACATGAGATAAATAATAATCATACATGATGCCTTTCCTTGACATGAATGGCTCACAAGACGTTAAAATCTTGAAATAGGGTTCAACTTGATACTTGTAAAATCATAGCTACTTTTTATGAATTAAATACATGCTTGAAAGACCTTAATCATCATGAAATCACTTGACTTTAAATCATGTAATAGTTCATTAACAACTTGAGAATTCTTGTCATGTAATTTCATCAAACGCATGGTGGGTTCATGAGACTTGTTCAAAATGATGCAACTCAAGAGTATAACAAAATGAGTAAAATCAATTCAAAATCAATCCATCAACATTGTAATAAAAGAAATCATGTAACTCAAGAGTAAAGCAAGAAGAGTAAACTCAATTCAAATCAACCCACCAGTATTGTAGTAAAATCCTCATTTAGGGTATCTTGAAATCCATCACAAAAGCTCATAATAGTTCATAGTTTCATAGCTCAAATCATGCATATTCTCAATAGACAAAAATCCATTCATAGAATGAGCTTGAAATAGATATTCATGCATAATCAGTCAATACTTAATAAAACCCCAACATAATTTACGTTCATAATTCATAATAAGAGATACCCATAAGTAATACAACTTGAAATTATACAATTTCCATAAAAAGAGAACGTTGGGCTCCATGGGTGGAAGGACCCATGGATGTAGAACCACATACCTTAAATCTTGAATTTCCTGAAATGAACTTGAAGGAGACTTGAAGCTCAAGATGGGTTCTTGAGTCCCAAAGTTGAGCTTGAAATCCTTGAATTTGAATGAGAGATTTGATTGAGTTTTAGAGAGGTTTTAGAGAGGGTTTTGTGAGTTATAGAGTTGAAAAATCGCTAAGTATGAAAGATTTCACATTTAAATGAGCATGGGGCTATTACCCCAATGCCTTTAGATGAAATGAAAAAATTGAGGAAAATGTTACATTGGTCCACGCCCCAGGCGCAATGCAGACTAGATGCACAACCACTATTTACACTAGTCCACATCCGATGCGCATTGCGCCCTGGACGCGGACAACCACTGGAAATTGAAAATCAGTGAAAATTATTTTTTGCTATAGGTCTTCTAAAATCTGGGTTAAACCCATTTCCTACTCAATGTTCCCTCGTAATCAAGAATATGAAGTTGAATTTTCTAAATCACGCACGAATTTTGAGATATATGGAAATTACCATTATGGGGCATTCCGAAGCACATGAGGGGTATTTCAATATCTCCCCTTTGGGAACATTCATCCCCGACTGTCAAAGGAACATGCATAAGAGAAATAATTATGAAGATTTTAGCCTGATATGAATGACAAAAATGTACCTAAATATCATTTTCAAAAAGTCTCAACATGAAAGTGAAAAATTACCATAAACTTGTTACCATAAACATGAATGCATGCAAAATGATATGAGGGGTTATCCTCCACAACACCCAAAACTTCTAAGGGCACTATAGCACTTGGGTCACCAACAGATCTCCTCAACATAGATACATGGAAGACCAGATGAACCATATTCATCTCCATTGGCAACTTCAATTTATATGCAACCTTACCAACTCTCCTCAAAATTCTATAAGGACCCATAAACCTTGAGCTCAATTTTCCTTTCTTACCAAACCATACCACACTCTTCATGGGTGAGACTTTCAAGTAAACCCAATCATCCACATTAAACTCAAGATCTCTTCTCCTTACATCGAAATAAGACTTTTGCCAACTTTGAACCATTTTCAATCTCTCCCTTATCAACCTCGCCTTCTCCAAAGCTTCCTTAACCAAATCTAGGCCTAACAATGCCATCTCCCATACATCAAACCACCCAACTGGGGATCTATAACATATATCATATAAAGCTTCAAAGGGGGCCATGCTAATACTACAGTGGTAGCTATTGTTGTAGAAAACTCAATAAGTGGAAGATATTTATCCTAACTACCCTTAAATTCCAAAACACAAGCTCTAAGCATATCCTTAAGAGTTTGGATAGTTCTTTCAGCTTGGCCATCCATTTGAGGATGAAAAGTCATGCTAAGCTTGACCTTGGTACCAAGACCCTTTTGGAAGGATCTCCAAAAAATGAGAAGTGAATTGAGCACCACAATCCAAAATAATAGACAAGGGTACCCCATGCAATCTAACCAACTCATGAATATACAACTTGGTATAATCTTCAGCACTATAAGTTGTTTTGACCGGTAGAAAGTGGGCTGACTTTGTCATTCTATCCATAATAATCCAAATAGAATCAAAGTGTTTCCTAGTCGTAGGCAACTCAACCACAAAATCCATGTTGATCTCTTCGTACTTCCAAGTAGGAATTTCTATGTCTTGGGCTAGGTCACCCGATCTTTGATGTTCGAATTTCACTTGTTGGCAATTGTGACAATCGGCTACAAACTTAGCAATATCCCTCTTCATACCATCCCACCAATACACCTCCCTCAAGTCTCTATACATATTTGTGGAATCTAGGTGAATAGAATAGGATGAATTATGGGCCTCCTTCAAAATAAACTCCCTCAAGTCATCCACATTAGGCATACACAACCTACCTTGGTACCTAAGGGCACCATCTCCCCCTTGGGAGAAAACCTCCACTTTACCATCCTTCACCAAAGCCTTCAATTCTAGCAAGGTGGAGTCAAGGTCTTGTTTTGACTTGACTTCCTCAATCAAAGAAGATTTGGAGTAATCAACCACTACTACACCACCATTTTCAACTTCCTTCAGCCTAACCCCTAACCTAGCCAACCGGTGAACTTTTCTAGCCACCTCCTTGTTACCAACACAAATATGAGCTAGACTACCCATGTACCCTCTACTTTGAGCATCGGTCACAACATTAGCTTTGCCGGGATGATAGTGCATACTCATGTTATAATACTTAAGGAGTTCTAACCACCTTTTTTGTCTCAAGTTAAGAACTTTTTTGTGCGAACACATATTGGAGACTCTTGTGGTTAGTGAACATATCTACATGAATCCCATACAAATAATGATGCCAAACTTTCAAAGCAAACACCACTACCGCTAATTTAAGATCATGGGTGGGATAACTTTGCTCATGTACCTTAAGTTGCATAGAGGCATATGCTATAACCTTGCCATTTTACATCTAAACATACCCCAAACAAATCCTTGAGGCATCATAATAAACCACAAACCCTTATAGCCCTTCTGGTAAAGCCAAAATAGGAGCAGAGATAAACTTGTCTTTCAAAGTTTGAAAACTCTTTTCACATTCATCGGTCCAAACAAATTTTATGTTTGGGTTAACTTTATCATAGGGGAAGCAACATAAGAGAAACCATTTACAAATTTTCGATAGTAACCTGCCAAACCTAAGAAACACCTAATATCGGTTGAAGTCAAGGGCCTAGGTCAATTTCTTATCACCTCCGCCTTCTTAGGATCCACCTTAATGCCATCACCCAACACCACATGTCCTAGGATAACAACCTCTTTCAACTAAAATTCACATTTTTCATAATTAGGAAACAAACTCTCATCCCTCGAAAATTGCAACACCACCCTCAAGTGATTCACATGTTCCTCCTTACTCTAGGAATAAATCAATATATCATCAACAAAGACCACCACAAACATATCAAGGTAGGATTTAAAGACCCTATTCTTGAGATCCATAAATATAGCCGGTGCATTAGTCAAGCCAAAAGATATTACTATAAATTCAAAATGCCCATACCTAGTCTGAAAAGCCATCTTGGGAATATCATACTCCTTGACCTTCACTTGGTGGTATCCAGACCAAAGATCAATCTTAGAAGAGTGACTAGCCCCTTGTAGTTAATCAAAAAGGTTATCAATCCTTGGTAGAGTGTAATTGTTCTTTATAGTGACTCTATTGAGTTACCGATAATCAATGCACATTCTAAGGGAACCATATTTTTTCTTTACAAGAAACACCAATGCACCCTAAGTTGACTTGCTAGGCCTTATGAAACCCTTCTCCAATAAATCCTTCAATTGATCCTTCAACTACTTCAACTCTATCGGGGCCATACGGTAAGGGGGAATGGAAATGGGTTGTGTATGGGGGAGAAGGTCTATACAAAAGTCTATTTCCCTTTAGGGAGGAACACCGGGAAGCTCATCGGGAAAGACATCAAGAAACTCATTGACCATCGAAACTGACTCAATAGGGAGGAATTTAGACTCAACATCTCTAACCCTGACAAGATGGTAAATACAACCCTTAAAAATCAACTTTTGGGCTTTAAGGCAAGAAATAAATCTACCCTTGACCACCACATCATGACTTTTCCACTCAAGGACGGGCTCTTTAGGGAATTGGAACCTAAACTTACATGTTCTACAATAAATGGAAGAATGATATTTATATAAATAATCCATCACAAGAATAATATCAAAATCCACTATGTTAAGTTTAACAAAATCACAAGGCAAGACTTTATGCAATATGAACACAGGATAATATTTATAGATTTTTTTAGCAAGAATGGACTCACCAATGGGGGTTGACAATTGATAAGGTTCACACAATAATTTGGGACACACATGAAGCTTATTGTCAACAAAGGAGTAATGAAAGAAAGAGTGCCACCCCGATCTATCAAAGCATACACATCATAATCAAAAACCTTTAACATATTGGCAACAATATCGGGCACCTCATCCACTCCTTGCCTTGCTTAGAGATCATAGAACCTATTATGCCTTGGAGCACCCCCTTGTTGGCCTCTCTTTTCCCTTTGGCCCGCATTAGCACCTTGGCCTTGAGGACTACTGTCTTTACCATTGTTTTAAGCATGAGGACAATTAATAACCTTGTGACCCACCTCACCACAACCAAAGCAAGCATTAGAATTTTTCAAACATGGACCACCATGGTTTCTCCCATACTTTTGGCACTTAGGATGGGTCATCCCACCATTGCCACCTTGGGTTAGACACCCCAGTATTAGCAAACCTCTTGTTAGGAATATTACAGGACCTTTGACCTTGGAACTTGTGGCCTTGATGAAATTAGCCACCCTTAGAACCTTGGAAACCACCCTCAAACCCAGGATATTCAATTTGTAATAATGATGGTGGATAAACCTTTAACAATCTTACTTGTCCCTCTTGGACTCCCCACTCCTTCTCTTTCTAAGCTTTTCCTTCTCAAGTTGTTCAGCATATGTCATAAGCCGAGAAAAATCTATATCACTTACAAGTATTGTGGTACGACACTCTTCATTTACCAAGTTGGACACCCCCAACACAAACTTGTTTATTCTAGCTCTAGGATCGGCAACCAAATGAGGAGCATACTTGGAAAGGTTGTTGAATTTGAGGGCATACTCCCTCACACTCATGGAACCTTGCTTAAGATTCATGAACTCCATCATTTTGGAATCTCTTAAGTCAATAGGGAAGAACCGGTTGAGGAAGGCAGCTTTGAACTCCTCCCAAGGAATAGCATCATCATTTCTCCTTTCCAATTTCCATTGAATACACCAGGCCACACCTCCATCTTGAGAAGCTTGAAGAGCGGGAGGGGTCGGTTGCTCCTTGGGTGTACAGGATCTCCTTAGTCTTCCTCTTGACTGCGACATGATCTAGAAGAGCAAAGAGCACTTGTTAGGGCAAAAAGTCTTATCTTTATATCTAAAGCATGATATAGATCATGAAGAAGTAGAATATTTCCTAAAACGCCTCATAGCCTCCCTTTTATAATTGTGGCGTGCTTCACAACCATGAATAAAACTCTAATCGATGCGTTGTGTTGTATTTTTGAGGACCTCTAACAACTTAGTGCTATGATACCAAGCTTCCCATGACCCAAGCCTAGGGCTTAGACATGACACGGCGAATGAAAAGTCATAAGACAACCCAAACAAGCCTCTTAGCATATCTTGTACAAATTCTTGGTTGCGGAAATGAAAATAAATATCAACAAGAGTCAAGTATAAAAAGGGCAATAGGACTAAGGAAAGTCTTTCATAAATATAGAAATATAAGAAGAGTTAAGCTCAAAAGCGTATCCCACAACACCTTTACTTTAGAATGGAGCGGGGGCCAAGACACTTCCTGGGCTTACCCTCATAATAGTAAGTATCCAACATAAGGAATAAGTCTCAACATATCATTAATAAAAGTAGATACTATCCTCGAAATTGAAAACTCACCAAAGCTTTCTTCAAAGAACCGAACTAGCTACGTGGAGGAGGATGATCTATAGGAGCTCCGGTTCCTACATGGTGATATTATATATGCATAGAGTATGTGTTAGTATGTTTGAATGTACTAAGTATGCGGGGTGCAATGCAATAATGATATAAGCTAATATATTCAAAATGCATAAGATATAGACAATGGGTACAATCTCAATATGCCATGTATGATCAATGCTTGTAATAAAACTTGCATCTAAAACATTCAACTTGCACATGATAATATACATATGTGGGAGGAGACCTTAACCTACATAGACCAAGAAGCTAAAACTTAGAATCCAAGACATAACACCTCCTCGATACAGGTAACTAGGCATGATACCCTCCGACGAAGTGTGGTCTACTTACCAAGGAAATCCAAAGATGATAACATGAACTAGATGGATCCACTAGTATAGCAAGGGTAAAATATATAATCCTATGGTGGCATATAGTTTAGAGACTAAGACTTTATATAAGGACCCCTTGTGTCGAGCCCCCATCTTAAGCCTCAATTGGTGCCAAGTCTACAGAATACTTGTAATAATCATACTTTAATCATAACATGAATAACTTGTAAGAGACATGATAGCTTGACAAAAGTAGCTCATTAATATGCTTGACCTCTACAAGTGAGCCTAACTTGAACATAAGAGTAAATAATAATCATACATGATGCCTTGCCTTGACATGAATGGCTCACAAGAGGTTAAAATCTTGAAATATGGCTCCACTTGATACTTGTAAAATCATAGATACTTTTCACGAATTAAATACATGCTTGAAAGCCCTTAATCATCATGAAATGACTTGACTTATAAATTATGTAATAGCTCATCAACAGTTTGAAAATTCTTGTCATGTAATTTTATCAAACACATGGTGGGTTCATGATACTTGTTCGAAATCATGCAACTCAAGAGTAAAACAAGAAGAGTAAACTTAATTCAAATCAACCCACCAATATTATAGTAAAATTTTTATTTAAGGTATCTTGAAATCCATCACAAAAGCTCATAATAGTTCATAGTTTCATAGCTTAAATCATGTATAGTCTTAATAGACAAAAATTCATTCATGGAATAAGCTTGAAATAGATATTCATGCATAATCAATCAATGCTTAATAAAACTCCAACATAATTTACGTTCATAATTCATTTTAAGAGATACCCATAAGTAATACAACTTGAAATCATGCAATTTTCATAAAAATAGAAGGTTGGGTTCCATTGGTTGAAGCATCCATGGATGAAGACCCACTTACCTTAAACCTTGAATTTCTTGAAATAAACTTGAAGGAGACTTGAGATGGGCTCTTGAGTCCCAAAGTTGAGCTTGAAATCCTTGAATTTGAGTGAGAGATTTGATAGAGTCTTGGAGAGGTTTTAGAGAGGGTTTTGTGAGTTATAGAGTTGAGAAATGGCAAAATATGGATGATTTCATGTTTAAACGGGCGTGGGGCTATTACCTCAATTCCCTTAGATGAAATGAGAAAACTGAGAAAAAGTTTACACACGTCCACACCCCAGACGCGTCGCGGATAAGATGCATAGGCATTATTTACACTAGTCTGCACCCCAGGCGCGTCTTGGCCTGGGCGCGGACAGCCATTGGAAATAAAAAATTAGCAAAAGTTATTTTTCACTACGCGTCTTCTAAAATCTGGGTTATACCCATCTCCCACTCAATTTTCCTCTCGATCAAGAATATGAAGTCAAATTTTTAAAATCACGTATGAATATTAAGATACATAAAAATTACAATTATGGGACATATCAAAACATATGAGGGGTGTTTCAGTCATAAGCCCAGTCCTTTTTACTAGCTTACATACTACAGGATCGATCTTCAAGATCACTCGTGAGATAGTTTCTTTAGCAGGCCTTGGAGGACTCTATTTCATGTTCTATTCTATTTGAGGACTAGTCATTGAGACCTGTATTTCTTTTGAGCATTCCTATTATTAGAGGCTTGTACATGTGACACCAATTATGGGATGATTTTAGCTTTTGATTTCCTATGCTTATCTATTATATTAGACTATTTTATCTTCCGCTTTGTTACTTTTTGTGTTGTTCAGTGTTATAAACAAAGCTCTTGAGTTTGAGTTTCATCGTTGTTTCTCAACATAATATAATTTTCGAGTTCTTAGTAAAATACTAACATTCACTATTGTATTATTAATTCAATTAAGCTGAAGTAGTCAATAAAATATCTGAGCATATTTAAACAAATATAATTATTTAAAAGATGCACTACTGCACAGGAGGAGCAAGTTTTAGATGTGTTTGCACTATAGTTTTTATATGTTGATTGTTAATGTATTAATTTGAGTTTTTACCTTATCACCACCCCAAGGTAAAATTTACATGTGAGGAATACATTGTGGATCAAAATTAGATAAATAATATCACATACTCTATTATAATTTAAAAGCTGAAAAATAAATGAAAGTGCTTACTCTCAAGAATGTTTGTAGATCTAAAATTATTATTATTATTAATAATAATAATAATAATAACAACAACAACAATAACAACAACAACAACAATAATAATAACAACAATAATAATGGTATCAGAGCCTAGGTATTTCATAAAGGTTATAGGTTGAAAAGGAAAGTGCTTGACATAGATATAACTTTCCTCTCTATGGATATAGGAGACACAAGTATTAAAAATAAAAGAATTGAAGAGGTAGATATACCTCAAGATTTTGCTTTGTTTAACAAATGGACTATTCCTAAAATAGATATCAAGATTATTTATAATTATGGCTAGTTTTATAAAATATCTGCTAAACAGATTATAAAAACGACTAAAAAATCGTTAGCTTTAAACTCTTCTGAATAGACTATAACACTGTTAGAAAAATGTGATATTGATCATTATAAACGTCAATTCCATTTTATGCATATTGACATGATTCACGTTGCTTTTAAATCCCTAACTCTTAAAGGGTTACCCTGAGACATTTTTGGCGGCTTTACGAGATGCTAGAAATCGTAATTTCCAACATTCTTTAATGGGAACTATTGAATCCACCATGGCCTATGGTCCTGTTTATTTTAACACACAACCTAATTTGCAATTGTCTTTGTCTGACATTAATATTCTTGATGCTTTAATATTAAATGTTAAAACCCATAGTTATGATTATGCGCCCGGATCTGAACTTATATGTTTGTCTCATCGTATTTATTATAAACTGTTATCATATTTAAATCCTAAGTGTAAATTGATTGATACTCCTTCAGATCAAACCATTTTGATTGAAACTAATGTTGCTAAATCAAAAGTCACCACTAGAAGACAAATTAGGTGGGCCGAAATTAATTTTCAAACTACTTGGACGTTAAATGCCGCTACTTCTTCAAATCAAATAACTGATAATTTAACGCGAAATGAATTCTCTCATATTACTCAGAATCCGGATGGAAATGTTTTCCTCCAATTTGATGATAGATCACTTGTTGATAGCAGACACTCTTTTACTCATAATAGATTATTACCTGTGGTTCATCATATTTCACCGGTTGAGCCATTATATGGCCCTGCAAGAAGCCGACCAGCTTCTTTGCATACTCTGGATACAGAGTCAGTTGATATAGTGCATGATACTGCTAAATATGTTTCTAGACTTAAGGATAATCCAAAATATAATATTTTCCAAGATGCTAAAAATAATTCTGATAAAGATATTCCGACTGCTTTTAAAAATGGATTTTGACCCCAACAATATTTAAATGATCCTAGTTCAAATCGATTTTTGTCTAGGGTCTCTGGCAAGAAAATAGATTCAAAAGGAATTTTTCAGTGATAAGTGGAACTAATTTAGAATTTGGTTTTTTGAGACTTATAGTCAAGATGAATTGCATAATATTTTGCAAGAATTTTATGAAAATTGTGCTTTACATAACCAAATTATTTGTTTTGTACCGTGGTTTATAATCACTTATATGCCATTATATATTAATGTTTTAGAAATGACATATCGTGGAGCAGATGGGCAAACTATCACTCAAGTTTATCCCCCTCAGTCATCGTTTATTTTGCCAAATAATACAGCAATCACGTTCACTGCTTTTCAAAAATTGATTGACAATAATATTGCTCAAGTAACTATTGAAAAAATTAATAAATTGATTTCCCAAAACAAATATCAAAATTTTTATGTCAAAATTTTGGGAGAACAAATCAGTTCTCTACATGAAAAGGTTGACAAATTAATTCTTCTAGTAAAAGAAATGGGAAAAGATAAGGAAGAAACTAGTACTAGCAAAGCCATTGTCACCTTTGCTGAGGCTTCCACTTCGAGAACTCAAAAGGAGGTACCAAAGGTAAAAGTTAATATTCAGCCTCCTCCTCATATCCCAGAATTTAGGTTTCAAACTCCAACTTTTGATGTTGATGCCTTTGAAACACTTCTTGAAAAGATTCAAGCCTTTAATGCTAAACCGATTAATTTGTCAAATGATTTTGCCGATAAAATTGAGTAGTTACCAGATTTTCAAAATGTTAAAAATCATACTTATTCTGAGCTTAAAAAGCTGAAAAGTTCTGTGAAAAGACAGAAATGCGGCGATAACCACGAATGCAAACTTATTACTATTCACATTTAACTCCACAAGATGTTTTAGTCGAAGAACGTGATTGAAATTTAACTAATACTTCATATAGTGGTTCTGAAATTTATGAATGGAACCTGGATGGATTGACAGATCGTCAATTAACTATTCTAGTTCATCGTATGTTGATGTATACTACTATTGCTAAAAATACTGGCACCAATAAAGATGGTACTAGTACAAATGATGATAAAAGTGTTGCCAGAATGATTGACCAGGTTTTACAGGTCAACTTCGCGGTTGGTGGGATAACTTTCTCACATTAGAACAATGAGCCGCCATTATTAATATGGTAGAACTTGAAGCTGCTGTTGATAACTTAGGCTTCGCTTTAGCTATCAATAGATAGAATACTGTCTATACCTTGGTCACCTGCATTTTAGAATATTTTAGTGATAGATTTACCAACCGATATGAGACTATTCAAACACTGTTGAATGGAATTAGATGTAAACATCTAGGAGAATTTAGATGGTATAAAGACACCTTTTTAAGTAGAGTTATGGAATTACCAGAAACCAAATATGGGTTTTGGAAACAGAGGTTTATAGACGGACTTCCACCTCTCTTCGCTGAAAGAGTTCAAAAAGCTATGTAAGGATCATCTGAGGTAATTAAATGGGAAACTTTTACCTCTGGTAAAATGATAGGAATCTATACTCAGGAAGAATTAAACCTTTGTAATGATCTTAAATTGTCTAGACAAATTAAGATGGAGCAGATGAAAGAAAGAGCTCAATTAGGAGATTTTTGTGTTCAATTCGGGATGAAAGAATCCTTTCCATATAGGAAAAAAATCTAAATACTATAAATATAGGGAATATTCTGACCGTCCCTATAGGAAAAGGAGATCTAGATATAGATCCAAAGAAGAAATAGATGCTAGAAAGTCTCACCGGAAATCAACAAGATTTACAAAGAAAGATCTAAGAGAGACCTAGCTAAGATTAAGTGCTATAGATATGATAAATTTGGGCATATTGCCCCTAATTGTAATCTTAAAAAACTTAAATCTCTTAATCTCAGTGAAACTGTGCATGAACAAATTTATAGTTTGTTATACACCTCTGGTTCTGAGTCAGATTATATTTCTGAAACTGAAACTGATTCTGAAGAAATTGATTTACTTGAATTTTCTGATAATGAAAAAAAGAATGAAATTGGTTGTCTTGACTGTGAAGGTGATACCTGTACATGTGATGATGCATTTTATAAATTGCAATCCCAATTTGAAGATTTAAATATGAATACCATTATTTCTGAGAATATAATAGAACTTTTGAAAGACATCACAGATAAGAAACTTCGTGATAAAATTTTGAAAATGGCTACAGTTTCTGAGTCAAAATCTTCTATTTCTAAAAATAATTTTTATAATCAAAAACATACTTTCGAATATAATCAGCCCTATACTATCACAGAAGTCTATTGACAAATGAAAAAACGTGCTGAAGGAAATAGGGAAACTACTTTAGATGATTTGAAAATAGAAGTTGAAAACTTGAAGGAGATTCAATCTTTTAAGCAAAGTCAGATTCAAAATGATCATATAATTTCTTAACTAGAAGACGAAGTTTCTTCCAAAAAATAACATGATAAAGGGAAAGGTATTGTTATTGAAAACACTGATTTACTCAAAACTCTTGATAGAAAGAATGATTCATTTCTTGGAATTATGAAAGTCATTACTGCCCAAAAATGGTACATTAAATGTACCATTTTGATTGATAATCAATTTTCAATAAATGATGTTGCTATGATTGATAGTGGTACAGATATTAGTTACATTCAAGAAGGATTAGTCCTTTCAAAATATTTTCAAAAAACTACTCATATAGTTAGATCTACTTCTGGTGATGCTCTTAATATAAAATATAAACTTGCTAACACTCATATATGTCAAAGTAAAGTGTGCATACCACACTTTTTTTGGGCAAAAAATCAGTTAAAACCTCCAATTATACTTGGTATTCCATTCACAACCGCTCTTTATCCACACACCTGGTTAGATGAAAAGGGTTTTAAAGCCAATTATAACGGCAAAGAAATCACATTCTCCTTTGTTACTAAACCTATTTACCCGTGATATAACTGCTTTGGTTGATATAAAAGAAAAGCATGTTGAGTCTTTACGACTTGAGATATTTAGCATGAATATTAATATCTAATAAAATCTGCTAAAATACAAGAAAAAAAGTTGATTTCTGAACAAATGACTATTGATATCTGTGCCGAACATCCTAGTGCTTTTTGGAATAGAAAAAAGCATATTGTCACTCTTCCATATGAAGATAATTTTTCTGAATATAATATTCCTACCAAATCTCGACCTTGTCAAATGAATGCCAAATTATTTGAATTCTGTAAAAAAGAGATTGATAATCTTTTGCAAAAAGGTTTGATAAAACCTTCTAAATCTCCTTGGTCTTGTACTGCTTTTTATGTTAATATTGCAGCCGAAAAAAAATGAGGAGTACCCAGATTGGTAATTAATTATAAGCCTTTAAATAAGTATTTAAAATGGATTAGGTATTCCATTCCCAACAAAAAGGATTTACTTTCGAGATTATATGATGTCAATATATTTTTAAAATTTGATTTAAAATCAAGATATTGGCAAATACAGATTTTCAAAGAACATACTTATAGAATTGCTTTCAATGTCCCATTCGGACAATATGAATGAAATGTTATGCCTTTTGGTTTAAAAAATGCTCCTTCTGAATTTTAGAAAATTATGAATGATATTTTCAATCCTTATATGGATTTCATCATTGTCTACATAGATGATATTTTGTTATTCTCCAAAACATTTGAATTACATGTCAAACACTTAGATATTTTCAAGAAAATTGTGATACAAAATGGTTTGGTAGTATCGAAACCTAAAATGAGTTTGTTTCAAACTGAAGTAAGATTCTTAGGATATAATTTTTGTCAAGGTAAAATTAACTCCTATTCAACGAGCTATTGATTTTGCTTCAAAATTTTCTGATGTTATAACTGACAGGACACATCTCCAAAGATTTTTGGGTTGTTTAAATTATATTTCTCCCTTATATAAATATTTGTCTCATGATTTAGCCTCATTATATGATAGGCTAAAAAAGGACTATAAAGGTATTTGGACTGATAAATACACCTCTTTAGTCCAACAGGTTAAGCAGAAGGTTAAAACTCTTCCATGCCAAACTCCTCCATGCCTAACTCTTGCCAATCCTAATTGGCAGAATATTGTTGAAACTGATGCTTCTAATATTGATTTTGGAGGCATCTTAAAACAGATTAACCCTCATGATAAATGTGAATATTTGATAAGATTTTACTCAGGTAAATGAACAGAAGCCTAGAAAAAATATGCTACTATGACTCATGAAATGTTAACTATTGTCAAATGTATTTTTAAATTTTAAGATGATTTATATAATCAAAAATTTTTGATAAAAAATGATGTACAATCCGTTAAATATATATTTGATAAAGACATTAAATATGATGCTTCTAAAATGATGTTTGCCAGGTGGCAAGCTCAATTGGCTCCTTTTGATTTTGATATTCAGTATAAGAAGGGAATTGATAATTCTCTTCCTGACTTTTTATCCAGGGAATTTATACAATGAATGCCTACCTAAACTACTTTGATGACGAAACCATCTATACTATTCTATGGGCAATAATAAAGACTGTTATATGTGTAGAATGGAAGAATTTTCCCCTTGGACTCCTGGAGGACGAGGTGGCCATGGCATATTGCCCTTAATTGTAAGCTTGAAAAACTTAAATCTCTTAATCTCAGTGAAACTGTGCATGAAAAAATTTATAGTTTGTTTTACACCTCTGGTTCTGAGTCAGATTATATTTTTGAAACTGAAACTGATTCTGAAGAAATTGATTTACTTGAATTTTCTGATAATGAAAAAAAGAATGAAATTGGTTGTCTTGACTATGAAGGTGATACCTGTACTTGTGATGATGCATTTTATAAATTGCAATCTCAATTTGAAGATTTAAATATGAAATGATGTTTGCAAGGTGACAGGCTCAATTGGCCCCTTTTGATTTTGATATACAGTATAAAAAGGGAATTGATAATTCTCTTCCTGACTTTTTATCAAGGAAATATATACAATGAATGCCTACCTAAACTACTTTGATGATGAAACCATCTATACTATTCTATGGGCAATAATAAAGACTGTATATGTGTAGAATGGAAGAATTTCCCCCTTGGACTCCTGGAGGACGAGGTGGCCGTAGCAAAATAGAAATTATGGAAAGATCGTTCCAATCACGAGGATCATTATACTGATCTTCATCATCCTCGGTAAATACCCCAGGACTACGGCCAGTTATATGGCTAGGAGGATGGAGTTTGATAAAATCCCCAGTCTCCAAAGGAGAAGCTTCATCATCCTCAGCATCTCTTTCGATACATCGGAAAGATATTTCGGAAGATAGTCCATTATATGGACAACTACAAGCATATTTAATGACTTAAAAGGAAAAGCAGAGTAATATATTTGCTACAGTGGCCAGCTTAGACCATCTTGATGATATCAAGAATTATGAAAAACTTAACAAGAAGAAGATAATCTTCTTTACTGATAACTCTAAAACTCAGAGACAAAATGAACCCTGGAAGATACTCCAGAGATATTTGATAACAAACTTATATTTTTTGGGAAAGTCATACAAAACCTGATCATTTTATGAAAATTTTCTAGTTACACG